>JARYGA010025946.1:0-28135 GCA_030545235.1 Helianthus tuberosus | reverse complement strand
ACACTTAGTGGAAATACAAAATATTCAAGTATACTTATACCAAAATAATATTGAAAATATTATTTAACAAAAACATACATCTACTTTTACTTGTTCAAAGGTACACAAAGACAAGAATACATAAAATAGTATAATTATACATATACAAGAACAAGTTAAAAATATATTATTTTTAACTCCCACTGAACTTGGATTATATATATATATATATATATATATATATATATATATATATATATATATATTTATTTGAAAATATATATACGCACACACTTAGAAGGTTATCAAATGTCACATTAAATAAGAAAATATATTTAAGAAGAGAAAATATATCCACTAACGATGTCAACCAGACAAACGGGTTAGACCCGACTCCGAGGGGCGCGACCATACACATATAACACTCATTCTAGGCACGAAGTCACAAGTGGGCTAGGCTCGTTCATACAACTCACGAATATACAAAAATATATATTTGTGAATTATATATTAACAACTTAGAAATTTATCCATCTAAAACATAGTTCAATAAACAATAATTCCATACAACTTAATACAAGTCCTAATACACATTCAAGATGGACAACTTGTACATAGATTATATAGACCTAAGTGTCTAACGGAAATTAGGACACTTACAGGTTACTTTGCGAGACAAAAAACTATCCGTGACTCTAGAACGCTTATAGAACGCATTCAGTGAGTTCATGTCCCCTTTTCTTCTTTTAAACGCTTTTCAGTTTTACACCTATCGGGGGAGATACATGTGCAATGGTATGATAAGCTAGGAATGAAACACACTTAGATTATGTGCGAATAGGGTGGAACTTAAGCACCATTAATCACACATATAGACCGAGGAACGAAAGGGGTATATCTACTGGGTTTTGGCGAGCCCCACTCTTGGTCCATGGAACCCACACGGAAGAGTGCTTTTGTGTCCCAGTCGAGGGTAATTGACACAACATTCGTAAAGGGTTAGATTGCTTCCTATGTCGACAAACATATTAATGTCCTAGCTATACATTAATGAGCACCGATTTCATTGACTCTTTAACATACCGAATTTTATACAAATATATCTCACATTTTAAAGATTCATTTGATACAAAAACAACTACATGAATTCACCAACTTTGTTGATGTTTTTAAACTTACATGTATTTTAGGCAATTAGTGGACTATACGGGGATTTCATGTCAAGAAAATAAGAATTGGAACTCCATGCCAACTTTTGGAGGATTTACTCATTATATACCGCCTCCTTGCGGTGATACAGTGATAAAAAACGTAAACTTTAAAAACTTGCATTTTGATGTATAACATTTTGGAAACTTATTTCTTTTGAAGGGTTATAAACAATATTCGTAACCTTGTGTTGCGATTTGAAACTACTATGACATTGGCATTTGGAGTTTGTTTTATTCATTTTGGTATGTTTACTTTATCATATGCAATGAGAATCAATCACGATCACACATTGCGCTTCCCCCTACGAGCGGGTGTGACAGATTGGTATCAGAGCTTCGATTGTAGTGAACCAAGATTCTTTCTCGAGTCTAGTCTACAATCACTAGGATCCTCTCATAAAAACAATTCTCACAAGAACAAGAGATTTTCATTGCGTAAACATTTCGCAAAGTCCACTACACAAATTCATTTCATATAAACAATGCAAGGACATTACGTGACTTAGTCTATAAAAAGGTAGACATGAAACATTAAGTTAATCCGCAAAAAACAAGTAGGATAACTTAAAATGAACTTATGTGAATCTTACATTTCATGTATATATATATATTTGGTAAGAATTATTTATTAATATATATGTCGTGTAAATAAATTTTCCAGGTTATCATGTCATCTTCTTAGAGTGGCGTGTACGACGACTATGACCCGATGGAGCTCCTCTCTAATGATGAGTACAGACCCGTTGTAGAGGTGATCACTTCGGACAGTGAGTCAGATCCAGAGGAGGATCCAGACTATGTGTCGGATGATGGCGACATGGATAATTTTTAGCCGTTTTCCTTACCCGATCACGCTGTTGATCACGTCCCTCTATAGGACGATGTTCTAGCCCTACCCCCAGCTTCATGACCTTGTCATCATTGGCCACCCGGAGGGTGAGCACCTCGTAGAGATCATACCTTTTCCTGCCATCCCACTCGCTATTTGGCCCCCCATCATTAACCTTGACGACGATGATGATGTCATTCCTGTATTTCATGTAAACCACCTTGATGTGGACCTCGGTGACGGGGAGGTCTTCGATGTTGCCATCTAAGAGGTCGCTTCTCCCGTTGTTTCTGTGGTTGACATATCTTCTTATTCATATTGTTGGAGTTAGTGACTTCATCTACACTACGGGTCGTTGGCCTAGAGGCATACCCCGCTGATGATGCCTCCTCTAGTGTTCCAGCTACCCCCACACCTAATCCTACTCCTACTCCTACTCCTACCCCCACTCACACCTCTGTCCACACCTCCACCACCCATACTGATGATACCACCTCACATCCCCCAGTCCCTACCAGGCAGACTTGTCGGTTGGAGCCGCTATCGATTGATTCTTTTCGTTCTCACTTTTGTCAACCTGCTACTGCTAGACCCTCACGTCGACCACCATCAACTCACTACAGGGAAGGCTCTACGCATCAGTCATCTCGACCATCCTCATATATTCTAGCCGAGTATCTTTCGACTCGGTACTCTCCACCCCATACTACGCCCACATCTGACCCTTACCATCCATCTCATTTCACTCCATACTCCACGGATGACTAGATCCGCTCTCTAGAGAAACAGGTAAAGATCCTTTGCAAAAGGGTCTATGATCTAGAGAGTCAGGCTAACGCAGGCCTCAACCACCACCAGCTTATCCACTACCATCTCCACCACCACTACCAGCATGACCGCCACCACCTCCCATGCCACCAGTCGACCTTGATGCTCGTATACTAATGCTCAAGCAGTAAATGAGCTTCCTGATTCATAGAGTCCATGAGCTCGAGGAGGAGGTCGCCCACCTCCGCAGTTTAGCATTCACGACTCCACCACCATCCCCCCATGCACCCTAGATTTTCTTTGCAGATACCTTTTGTCACGGGAACTAGCTACCCGTTTTTGTGCATGAAGACCACACACCGAGTTTTGAAGACAACTAGAAGATTGAAGATCGCTCAATGAGAAGGAAGATTTTACCACTTTATATGTATTAGACTTGTATGACCGGGTGATGTAGCCCGAGTACATCTTTGTTTCCTTTACAAATGATTATGTAACAAGTTGTCTAAATATATATAAAAACTTGGTGTTTTCTTTACGACGCGTTTTCTTTATTTGTTTATACATGTCTTATTTCTTGTATGAATTGGTTTATTCACATGATGGATCGCTTAGTTATATATATATATATATATATACTTGTTAAAATGTTTATTATTAAATAAACGTCTAATCTCTATCGTTATATCATTTTGGAAGAACAAGGCACCAAAAAGAAGAGTTGTTCGCACACGGACGGTAAACCATCCCCCACCTCTGCCATTTCCTAGGACTGAGACAGAACTAAACTCACTGCTGGAAGAAGGGATATCTCAAGCACTCGCCCAATATGAGGCGAACCGTGTTGAAAATAGCGGTGGCACAGGCGGATTAGGCGGTCAGGGATAAGGCGGTTCCTCTGGAGGAAACAATGTCAACGGTAATGTTTAGTTGATTTGTTACAACTTAAACAATTCTTTTTATAATCTATTCATGCGTTTCATTATTTGCTCATTCATGATCTGGTTATGCAAATTTCAGGATGCGCATACAAGCAATTTCTGGACTGCAAGCCACTGATCTATGATAGCACCGGCAGTGCCGTGGCTTTTGTGTGCTGGACTGAGAAAACAGATTCGAGCATGAGAAAATGTTCCGCTGATCAGTAAGTTACTTTTGTCACTGGTCTGTTTGTTGATGAGGCACTTACTTGGTGGAATCTACAAGTGCAAAACTTTGGGTGACGATGTTGCTTATGGGATGACATCGAAAGAGCTGAAAGAACGAATGAGGGAGAAATACTGTTCCCGGGCTGAACTCGAGAAATTGGAGACTGAATTCTTGAACCTTACCATGGCCGAAGCTGACGTTGTGGGGTACACGCTATATCTGGGGTCTAGCTCCTGAGATTCGAAGCATGGTTACATCGGCAAACCCCACTATTATCACCCAGGCTGTGACCTTAGCCGTTAGTCTCACTTAAGATGCGGTAAGGATAGAAGTTGTTTGTGAAAGGAACTGAGAAGAAGGAATCTCATGTCAAATCTTCAGGTGATGGGAAGAGAAAGTACTCGAATTTCAAGAAAGGTACTCGTGTGAGCAACAACAAGAACACCAACAAGAACACCAACAACAAGAAAAGAGAAACCAACCCACTAAAAGAGGCAAAAGCGTTTGTAGCCACAAACAACACTAGGGTTAAGAAGTATGAGGGCAATTTGCCCAAGTGTGAAAAATGCAAGTACCATCACTTAGGTGCTTACTAGGTGATTAAATGTGATACGCGTGGTAAGATTGGTCACCGTACTGAAGCATGTTGGCCAACGGGTACTGGAGGAGGAGCTGGGAATGGAAACGAGAATAGGAATGGAAACGGAAACGGAAATGGGAATGGAAGTGAGCAAGGATGATGTAAGGACCTTCAAAAATGTACCAATTTGACCCGTAAGTACAAACCCGGACCCCGAAAACCCTAAACCATACTTAAAATCAAGAAAAATGGAATTCTGGCTTGTCTTACGCGGGCCGCGTCAACATGTAGTTTGACCGGATAAGTATCCCCGAGCCACGTATCAGCCATCTGTCGAACCTACTCATGACCAATCAAGCCTATTCATAGACTAGGCGGCCACGCGGGCCGCGTAAGGTATGATGGATGGTTTACGCGGGCCGCGACAGGGTCAATTTTCAGCTATAAATAGCTTGTTGCATGCACAGTCCACTGGTGTCGAAATCTTTTCGTAAAAACGAATTCTCACTACTCTGAAGTCGAAATTTCAATTAAATTAGCGAGGCGCTGCAACGATACAGGGTATTAACTCGATCGCAGCTACGATTCAATGTCCGATCGATTGAAACTATCCAATGAATGTTTAAGTGCTGCTCTAATTAGGGTTTATACTTTGTCATTCGTCGTTAATTCGATGGATGTTTAAGTATTGTACTTTGTCATTTGTTGTGAAGGTTTAATCTCGTGAGTTATCGTAAATGCTGTATTAGTTACTAACCTAGTTCGTATGCATTGTTGATTAAATTAGGTTATCAGGCTAATCAGTAGGCTAAACACTGCCCGTATAAATTTGCAATGTGAGTCATTCTCTTTTTATCAAATATTTTACAATACTCCATTTTCAAACGTTATAATTACAGGGATTAAGTCGTGGTTATCTTGAATCACTGGCTAGTGGGGTATTGTGCACATTACTAATTTCTCACGGGTTAGGCTAGTAAATCCTCACCGTGATAAACGTTACTACTTGGGGTGGGACCCAATAGTGATATGACCATCGTCACACGGGTGGCAAAGTGCCAGACAAAAATAAGATAAAAGCCATTGTAATCGCTCTTATGCTGTAATTAATAACTATGCATCGTTTTATGCAAAATGAATGATTCACCAGTATTTCCCGCTGACAAAATATTTTTAAAACATGTTTCAGGCGACCTGCTGTAAACCAAGGAAAACGTGCTACGGAGCACTAACAGGTTTGAAGAGGTGGCTCAGTTAAAATGAATAAACATGTTTTAAGAAATCAGGGAATTTCCTAGTCAAATTCCTCTATTGTAAACTACGGGGTTTATCCCGAAATTATGAAATAAAATAATCGGCATTTTCAAGTTTTAACAGATCCTGTTAAAAGTCTTCCGCTGTCGCATTAAATAAATACCACGGGTTCCTGTCCCGCGGCTCCTGACCGGGTCAAACCGGGGCTGGGGCCGTGACAGGAAAAGGTGGTATCAGAGCCACTGATTTAAGCCAATTAAGTATTTAGAAAATACTTAATATTTTACTAATTGCCATTTCGTGATTACGTGTTTTATTATTTGAATATTTGTTTACAGTATGGGTAAACAAAGACTTTCGAACATCTATCATAAATTAGATACTACACCGAAGGAAAAAGGATCATCATCCTCAAAACACTCAGTGAATACTGAGGAAGGAATATTTGTCCGAAAGGCACAATATGAGAAACCACTTTCTCCTAATAAAAGAAGTTTGATTATTAGGAAAAGTCAAGAGAAACTAAAGAAGTCCAAAGAAGGGAAGATGTAACACCTCGAAAATTTACGTCCAATAATGTATTGACACGTGTCATGGACTGTGAATATATGAAAACATACTTTAGAAGGACTAAAGTTGACAAACGGTGAAACTATGTACTTATAAGGGTCCAAAGTGTCAACAATGGATAAATAGATTCTATAATAACCCTACATAATGTTTATAACCTTAAACGGATGGATCATGGATCATACGAAGCGGAAAATGCACGAAAGTGAGGAATTTCAAACTATAGGGACTAAAAGTGTCCACATGTTGAATTTATACCTCTGAGTGAACTTTTGGCAGCCCCGAAGCTTTGTAATGCTAGAATATACTCACTAGAATATGTGGTAAAAATTTCATGAAGTTTCGTTATCGTATGAGAAAGTTATGACCAAAACCGTACTTGAGGGGTTAAAAGCGTCAACGTGAGTTTCGTGACTTTTCGGGTAAGCGCAAAGCGAACCGAGGACCTTGCCAAGTTTATAAAAGTCCCAAGACTTATAAAAGTCAGATATGAGGGTCTAGAGTGCCAAATAAACGAACAAAATACGTTACGAAAGATCAGGGGCTGAAGTGCAACAATTGGAAAACTTGGAAGCTGGTTGGCCACGCCCTCGCGTAGTGCTAGGGGGGTGTCGCGCTACGCGACACCTGCCCAGCGACAGAAAACCCACATGTGCCAGTTACAGGTCTGTTTTGCGAGTGGATTCCAGCTTTCAGCACCTCCCAAGCCCTCCAATCAACTCTCATGCATGCAAGGACACCTGTGACCTTCTCACAACACCTGCATCACCTTAAATTAGATCAAAAGCTCTCATTTTTGAGGCACTTGCATTGTGATCAAGAACACCAAACTTGCAAAACTCTCAAGCAACTTCTGGAGCATTTCTGAACGACAAGGCAGCCTCTAAGTGTTAACTAAGCTTCATTAGGACCTTTGTAAGCTTTCATATCAGTTTATAAATCCGTTCTTGCTTTGATTATTAGTTAAAAGTCAAACTGTTGTTCATATAGTTTGACTTTTCGATTAAACGAGTTTGGCTCTGTCATTTCTCAAATTGAAACCACTGATATGTTGGTATTTTTGTGGGAAACAAACCCTCAAAAGGGTATTCTCTGATTCCCACTCTAAGCATGCTATTTGTCGAGTCAAAGTTGTTCTTAAAAAGTCAACAGGAAGTGTTTTTGCAAAATATAGCGTAAATGGTAATGTAGATGACATGCAATCAGTTTGATCATCATAAATAACTTATAATGAATATAAGAATGTGTTTTATCATAATCAACTCGACAATCTTTAGTATAAACCCGGATTGGAACCGAAAGTCTTATAAAACGACTTTTTCGTTGACTCTCGATTCGGATCCGTGCATGCATGTTTGAGATCTGTATTAGAGTTTATTTTTGACCATTTTTATTTTAGTTTAACTCTCTGGAATTTTTACATCTTGAGTCTATGCTTAACCGATTCATATGCATGTTTCCGATTATGCTTAAAAGTTGACTATTTTGCCCTTTTTGATATAAAACGTGATTTTTGGAAAAGTGAAAGAGTAGAGATCTTTATTACAAATTTATAAACTTGCACCGAAAATTTGAGATCAGTTGGTGGTCCAGATTTTGAGTTATGGCCGATATCGTAAAACTATATCTTTATGTTAAATAAACGGCGCATTTAGCATATAACCTATTTAAGGCCACTTTTTGGTATAAAACTTTTTACCCCCTGATGTTATATAATATTTTGGGATTTTTGATGATTTTTATTTAGTTTTTGGCTGATCGTTTCATAGGTCGCTAAGTTGATTCGGTTAATGCCGGTTTTGACCTTTTAAGCCATAAAATGAGTTTTATAAATCCGATTGACCCCAAATCACTTCCTACTGATTTTATTTATTAAATAAAGTATGTTGAGCCTTCTGGAAGTATAAAAATCTCAGCTTTCCTTTACGAACCCGAAAACGACTCCAAATCGCCTTTCTAGGCATTTTTAACGCATAGTATATCTTATAACCATATTGAACACATAAGACTTATATTTACTGATGTGTTTAACATATTTTTATAAAATAACAGTAAGTACAAGTTTATAAACTCAGATTTCCAAGTTTGACATTTTAGCCTTTGTTAAATTACCAAAATGCCCCTAAGGCGCATAGTCTTGTTTTAAATGATAAGTTTTGCTTACGGGTCATACCATACTGTTATAACATAATAAGTTAAGTATACTTACTGTATAATTCAGACCCGTAACTCAGATTTGCAAATAAGATCTTTTATAATCATATAAATGACCAAAATGCCCTTATGAGGCATAAGTTGAGTTTAAATCCGTTCCGGGCATAATAGAAATTACTTTGCTGGTATTTTAACATATTTAAAGCATATCAACCCAGGAAACTTGCATATGACTCTTACGGTTACCCGTAACGCTCTTTTCGCGTTCGGTTCGGCTTATGTAACTAGTTTGCATAAGTTGGCCGAGACGGGTTAAACATTATCATTTGTGTCTCAAAATCCAGAATATATTTAGTATACCCATATTATACAAGTCTTCAAACTTGTCGGGTCTAAATCACATTCTATCCGGTCTTCGCCTAATCATGCGTTTGAACCGTATATTACCCTAAGACTAACCGGTCTAAGCTTAGGCTAAATTAAAGACCCGTTAGCATTCTAATTAGTTATTTATACCATCATTCCAGACTAGAGAATTCCGGTAAATGGTACCTACGCTTACTTAAGTGAATACGGCTGAGTTATTAGATTCTTGCTATTTAAGACAGGAGCTAGCTCAGGTAAATACCCTTAACTTATTTTCCCTATACGGGCTTGGAATACGGTATAATAATACCGCTTGGTCGGGTATTGAATATTTAATCTTATTATGGTTAAATTATTGAGGTAACCCGGTTTAATCTGTATTGTTTGAAATAAAAGCCTTTAGGGGTTAATGACCATGTCCCGGATATCCCTGACATCATTGTATTATAAAATGGCCACGTCTTAGGTACGGGGTGTAGGCATACACCTGACAGTTACTAAGTAATAACGGTATCTCACTCTCTTGTGGGCCTATACTTGTGGCGTGTCTGTTAATCTTGACTCGGTTTCTACATCGGGCCCTGAACGTATAACGAACATGTAAATCTGTATACAAGGTTATAACTATAATTGTTCCAAGTTAAAAAGGTTAATTTTGCCTCTGTGCATTTTAATCAAATTATAAAAGATATTTTGTGCCACGTGCATTCAAATCAATTTTCTCAAACTCTTTTCAAATGAGTCAGTTGAGTGTATTTACCAGTGAAAACTGACGTATTTTCCAAAAAGGTTAAGTGACAGGTACTGAACGTAATTGGCTGGAAGCTCAGGGTGCTAATAAGGAATCTTGCAAGTTCTAGGCGTCTAAAGTCTGTTGAACAAGTGATATGTTTTAAGATCCGCCTGTGGATCCTTTACCTTCCGTTGTAGTACTGGATATTACTTTATATTCGGAATGTAATAATATTTATCTTTTGCTTCCGCTGTGCATTTATATATTGTGTTGTTTGACTATGATGTTATCAACTACGTCACGATACTCCCCACCGGGCCCACCGGTGACACGTGGAAATTCGGGGTGTGACAGGTTGGTATCAGAGCCAGACACTGAGAGAATTAAACACTAGCCTTTTGTGTTTAATCTCAGTTACACAATTGCACATTCTTGAGTCTAGACAAGAACATAGGACAAACTCTAAACTCGTTTTATTTTGTCCTTATTTGATTCAATTGTTATTTTCTGATTAGCTTTTGCATGGGCAAGTCATTTTTACTAGAAGTCCCGTTTAGGGCAACCATATACTTGTTAAATTTTTTTTTAGGAACGATTATATATTTAAAGTATCAATCCTATATTATAAGATCTACCATTATAATAAAATGGCAAAAATCTAAAAAGGACAAGACCTAGCCTCGGGTCATATTAAGACCGGCCAAGATGGCAGTTCCTCAATTTAGGTTCAGGTCCATATTTAGCACCTCAATTTAGGGTTGTTCTGCGTTAAATATTAATAAGAATCTTAAGAGTGAAACCCAGCCTTCGGGTCATTTTAAGGCCGGGCCATGATGGTAAGACCTGTTTAAAAGATTCGAATCCCTGTTAACATCTGTAAATATGATTAACACTCCTGGCAGACGTGATTCATTAAAATCACGCGCTTCATTTTTATATATGGATTCTTTAAAAAGATCCCTAACCCCACTTAATGATCTCTGAATCATGAATTTACATCATCAAATAAGATGATCATATTTTGACCATACGTGGTAATATAATGCCTACGGGCCCTTGCTCATTTCTGCATGAGCCAAAGGACGGTGGTAGCAATGACTCCCTGTCAGATAAAGGTAATGAACTAGGTTCAAACCTTCATGCTTTGATTCTCTGAAATCATAGCTTAAAATTCATAACTGTCCTTGTAACTAGGCTTGTTGTACCAATAAAAATCTTAATGCCTTGATTCTCTAAAATCATGGCTTGTAAATCTAAAAACTGTCCATGTGACTAGGCCTTTACGCTACTTTAATATCCTTAATGTTTTATAACTAGGATAAATTATAATAAAAATGCTAAATAAATGTAACTAACGAATTGACCAATATGGTTTATATTACCATGGTTAATAAATCGTTTAGAACGATGAAACTGTATAAACTTCCGTATAAACCTTGCCTTATTTTCTTGTGTAGCAACTTAAAACTACATGGCTAGGTCGGAAGAATTGAACAGTCATCCTTTGGAAAACCGCGATGATGAAAGGATTAATATAACCAGAGGAGAGCTTCGTTCACTGATCGATGCAGCTGTATCTAAAGCTATAGAAGAACGGTTTACGGAATATAGTGAGTCACATAGTAAAGCCTCATCCGTACCCCACCCTAAATCCATCCCTAAAACTCATTCTGAGCCAAATAACAAGCCGCCCTCTAAGAAAGAGGAACCAAAGAAAGATGATGATCGACATTCTTCTAATGAACACAGTATTCCGTCCCAGAGGATAGTGTTCGATAATGAACCGCATACCAAGTCCTGTACCTATAAATACTTTGTTTCCTGCAAACCCCGGGACTTCACTGGGGAGAAAGGGGCAATAGATTGTATGACCTGGTTGGATGAAATGGACACAATTGTCGATATAAGCGGATGTGCTGAAAGGGATGTAGTGAAGTATGTATCCCAATCGTTCAAGGGAGAGGCACTAGCATGGTGGAAGTCTCTCATTCAAGCTACAGGGAAGATCCCTTTGTACAAGATGACTTGGGATCAGTTCGTTACTCTTATCAAAGAAAATTACTGTCCTCAACATGAAGTTGAGAAGATTGAGACTGAATTCTTGACATTGGTCATGGAGAACTTAGATTGTCAAGCATACCTTACAAACTTCAATACCAAGTCTCGATTGGTTCCTTATTTGGTCACACCAGAACCCAAGAGAATTTCTCGCTTCATTGGGGGTTTAGCCCCAGAAATCAAAGCCAGTGTTAAGGCTTCAAGACCTACTACATTCAGGTCAGTGGCAGATCTGTCGCTATCTCTCACACTCGATGTGGTCAGAAACAAGGCTGCCAAAGTCTCGGAAGATGGAAAGCGAAAAAGGGAGGATGAGAATTCTCATCGCTCCGATAGGAAAAGGAACTCTGAAGATAAGAAGAGTTCCGGGTTTAAGAGGGACAGTCAGCAATCGGGAGAGAAGACCAGGTGCGAAACCTGTAGGAAATACCATCTTGGGAAATGCAGATTTGAGTCTCAGCCTCTACCCTGTGGAATTTGCAAGTCTAGGGAACATAAAACCCTGGATTGCAAGAAGTTGAAAGATGCAACCTGTTATGGTTGCAACGAGAAGGGGCATATCAAGACCAACTGTCCTAGGAATCAGAAGAAGCCCGAAGAGGCCAAGTGAACAAGCGCATGAGTTTTCAGGTTGAACGCCCAAGAAATGGTGCAGAAGGATAATAGTATAGCATGTACCTTTCCTTATCAAGCAAGTTTATGTAGAAACTTATTCGATATTGGCACATATAATTATATCATGAATGATAAAGGTTGAGAACTGTTGTCTCCACCTGATTAAGACTCCGGTCATTTAATGCGCGGCAAAAAGTGACCGATGATACTTTAGGAAATGCTCCAACAAATCTTAGATTAATATTTTTCATTTTTTTTTTCTCTGATATCCTTATGGCAAGCTTTCAAACTATCCAAATTCATCGATATAATAAAGGCAGTTGTGACATTTCGGTTTCCTGTCAAAAAGGTAATGGACTAGGTCCAGACCCTAAATGCCCTCAATGGTCTTTTATGGCCTAGGCTAAGTAAAAATTAATGAGTATACATATCTAAACAATGTTCATTAAGAATGTTTATGTTATATTGTCCTATATGGTTTAATGGTACCATGGATAGTATATGATGAATTGCCAGAATGATGAATACCGATTGTCGGATTGCAATTAAGTAATTGTTTCATCAATGTTAGGAACCAATATCAGGTATGGCAAACTCAGATAAGGCAGCCGTTGATCGTACTATGGATGATGCGACGCATGCCAATGATACTACAATTGTGAGCCTTAGAATTTCCAACGATGTCCTTCAAACTATGATAGACGCAGCTGTTGGAAAAGCTGTGGAGAAGGCCGTGAAAAAGTTCAAGGAGCCCAATGCTATTTGCTCAAAGTCTCATCCAAGACCACACGACCTTACTCACGAGAAGGATCTCGTTCATACCCCTAAGGCAAGGGATGAACTAAAGAGGAAAAGGGAGGAGGATAACTCCCAAGGTTCTAAGAAAAAGGACAAACAAAAGTCCAACCAAAAACCTGTATGCGAGATTTGCAAGAAGCGCCATTATGGGAAGTGCAGGTTCGAACCAAAATCCCGATCGCGGCCGAGGGTTTGTGGGATCTGCAAATCGAAGGATCATAAAACGTTGGACTGCAAGTACATGAAGGATGCAGTCTGCTTCGGCTGTTATGAGAAAGGCCACATCAAGACCACGTGCCCTGAATCTGTCAAAGAAAAGACGGCTGAGGAAGTAAAGCCTAAGATTGAAAGCGCCTAAAATGCCCGAACTAGTTCATAAATAATGGCATCAGGTACCTCCCTTAACACTTATCAACGATTTGAATGCTAAGAGTTCTTATTCGATTCAGATACCAGTAAATCCTTCATAAACTATAAGTATAACAAGTTTTTAAAACTCTTCATAAGGACAATATATATATTAAGTGTAAGGTAAATACTTACAAGTAGAAAATTTACCAGAACTATTTTTCCGTTCCTGTAAGAAGTCGATAAGTCGCAAAAATGGTGGAATCGGCCGTCCCCGGAATCGAACCTGGGTCTAGGCCGCACCCTTTCGCGCGCCTAGCCAACTGAGCTAGGTGCCTAGTTTGTGAAACTTCCATTATTAATTAAATATAAGCACTTGTACAATAAACTTCCTTATCATTTATCAATGATAATTTCTGCTAAGTGTCCTGTTTTTAATACAGGCAATAATAAACCTTCAAGAACCATAAACTTAGCAAGGAAATTTTTATCATCCACAAGGTATAACTACCAAGGAAACCATAGTAATCGATTCTTATAGATCGGCAAGGAATCCTTCCGAAAATCTAAGAGCACTCTTTCTTCGAATAGAGTACGACAAAGTATGTTATTTTGATTATTTTCCTCATTGATTTTATCAACTGCGAATGCCAAACTATGTTTGATAAAAAGTGCCATATGAGGATTGGTGTATCCTAGTGTGTCCCATAGATTGCTTCCATGCCTGATCAGTATGGAGGTTTAATACATGGAACCCCTAAGATATCCCAATGGTCATATTGTACCAAAGACGACTAGTAGTATTCAAGGGAGATATCCAATATAAAATGTCCTTATAAGTATCTCTGCTTAGGACATCCTTCCATTTGTAAGGAGAATGTGTCATTATCTGACACCGACATCAATGGAAGAATTAGAGCCTGAGATTTGGAAAATCTCTGTAATCTCATTATACCTAAGTATCTTTCACTAAGAATATCCTGTTTACCTTCTGAGAAGCTAGTAGAGTTAAGATTAACATTCCGCATAAGGTTGGAGGGTGATAGGAACTCCGTGTTGATCATGGAATAATCGAAACCCTGATTAAGTAAACTTTAAAATAAGAGATTCATATAGTCTAACTAGATATTCCGAGAGTTAAATAAGAAAGACGATTCATTATGCTTATGCATTGATTACCGCAACCCTAATTAGGCAAAAATTACGAATTCCCATCAGCTGCCCAGGATCGTCGATTTGTTCGACTAACGGCAAGGATTAGCTATTCCTTAAGATTAGTTTTAAGTAATGATTGGGATAACCATCCCACCTTAAGATAAGCTTTCTATAATAATTGATATGTAAGTATTAAGGCTGCTCCTTCGGAGACCTTGTATAGATGGAATGTTAAACATCTATTGTAGATAGAGAATTGGTGAGTCCAATTACCAGGATCTGAAAGTTGCCAAGGAAACAACAAATAAGATCATACAAATCCATAATTAGTTGTAAGTTGCCAGTATACGGCAGAAAATCAAGGATTTATGATAGTAGCAACCCTCCTAAGTTCTTGTTAAGGAATAGGGTTCAACAAAAGATATCACCCCAGAAGGGTGAGCCAACTTATTAATTTTTAGAATAATTAAGCTCTGAATATAGAAAATCATTCGAAGGAATCGAATGTACCAAGATCAAGTAGCTTATGAGCTAAAACCTATTTAAGGAGCTTGGTGGAACGCACAATGTGACCCACAATAATGATTTAAGGATATGTTTCTCCAATATGTAGAGAAGCATTATCATGTAAGGATATGCAGATTCGTGATGTGATGAGCATCCTGTATCGATTAAAGATCGACAGGTTAAGAAGCTCCAAAAGGATACATGTGCCTATTATAGAGGTTAAATTGGGAGCTTGGAGAGACTCCGAATATGCTATAGAAGTTAAGTCCGTTATGTGACAAAAAGTACTTCCAGCATTTTAGCAAATCTCGAGGTCGAGATTTCTTTTAAGGGGGTGAGGATGTAACACCTCGAAAATTTACGTCCAATAATGTATTGACACGTGTCATGGACTGTGAATATATGAAAACATACTTTAGAAGGACTAAAGTTGACAAACGGTGAAACTATGTACTTATAAGGGTCCAAAGTGTCAACAATGGATAAATAGATTCTATAATAACCCTACATAATGTTTATAACCTTAAACGGATGGATCATGGATCATACGAAGCGGAAAATGCACGAAAGTGAGGAATTTCAAACTATAGGGACTAAAAGTGTCCACATGTTGAATTTATACCTCTGAGTGAACTTTTGGCAGCCCCGAAGCTTTGTAATGCTAGAATATACTCACTAGAATATGTGGTAAAAATTTCATGAAGTTTCGTTATCGTATGAGAAAGTTATGACCAAAACCGTACTTGAGGGGTTAAAAGCGTCAACGTGAGTTTCGTGACTTTTCGGGTAAGCGCAAAGCGAACCGAGGACCTTGCCAAGTTTATAAAAGTCCCAAGACTTATAAAAGTCAGATATGAGGGTCTAGAGTGCCAAATAAACGAACAAAACACGTTACGAAAGATCAGGGGCTGAAGTGCAACAATTGGAAAACTTGGAAGCTGGTTGGCCACGCCCTCGCGTAGCGCTAGGGGGGTGTCGCGCTACGCGACACCTGCCCTGCGACAGAAAACCCACATGTGCCAGTTACAGGTCTGTTTTGCGAGTGGATTCCAGCTTTCAGCACCTACCAAGCCCTCCAATCAACTCTCATGCATGCAAGGACACCTGTGACCTTCTCACAACACCTGCATCACCTTAAATTAGATCAAAAGCTCTCATTTTTGAGGCACTTGCATTGTGATCAAGAACACCAAACTTGCAAAACTCTCAAGCAACTTCTGGAGCATTTCTGAACGACAAGGCAGCCTCTAAGTGTTAACTAAGCTTCATTAGGACCTTTGTAAGCTTTCATATCAGTTTATAAATCCGTTCTTGCTTTGATTATTAGTTAAAAGTCAAACCGTTGTTCATATAGTTTGACTTTTCGATTAAACGAGTTTGGCTCTGTCATTTCTCAAATTGAAACCACTGATATGTTGGTATTTTTGTGGGAAACAAACCCTCAAAAGGGTATTCTCTGATTCCCACTCTAAGCATGCTATTTGTCGAGTCAAAGTTGTTCTTAAAAAGTCAACAGGAAGTGTTTTTGCAAAATATAGCGTAAATGGTAATGTAGATGACATGCAATCAGTTTGATCATCATAAATAACTTATAATGAATATAAGAATGTGTTTTATCATAATCAACTCGACAATCTTTAGTATAAACCCGGATTGGAACCGAAAGTCTTATAAAACGACTTTTTCGTTGACTCTCGATTCGGATCCGTGCATGCATGTTTGAGATCTGTATTAGAGTTTATTTTTGACCATTTTTATTTTAGTTTAACTCTCTGGAATTTTTACATCTTGAGTCTATGCTTAACCGATTCATATGCATGTTTCCGATTATGCTTAAAAGTTGACTATTTTGCCCTTTTTGATATAAAACGTGATTTTTGGAAAAGTGAAAGAGTAGAGATCTTTATTACAAATTTATAAACTTGCACCGAAAATTTGAGATCAGTTGGTGGTCCAGATTTTGAGTTATGGCCGATATCGTAAAACTATATCTTTATGTTAAATAAACGGCGCATTTAGCATATAACCTATTTAAGGCCACTTTTTGGTATAAAACTTTTTACCCCCTGATGTTATATAATATTTTGGGATTTTTGATGATTTTTATTTAGTTTTTGGCTGATCGTTTCATAGGTCGCTAAGTTGATTCGGTTAATGCCGGTTTTGACCTTTTAAGCCATAAAATGAGTTTTATAAATCCAATTGACCCCAAATCACTTCCTACTGATTTTATTTATTAAATAAAGTATGTTGAGCCTTCTGGAAGTATAAAAATCTCAGCTTTCCTTTACGAACCCGAAAACGACTCCAAATCGCCTTTCTAGGCATTTTTAACGCATAGTATATCTTATAACCATATTGAACACATAAGACTTATATTTACTGATGTGTTTAACATATTTTTATAAAATAACAGTAAGTACAAGTTTATAAACTCAGATTTCCAAGTTTGACATTTTTAGCCTTTGTTAAATTACCAAAATGCCCCTAAGGCGCATAGTCTTGTTTTAAATGATAAGTTTTGCTTACGGGTCATACCATACTGTTATAACATAATAAGTTAAGTATACTTACTGTATAATTCAGACCCGTAACTCAGATTTGCAAATAAGATCTTTTATAATCATATAAATGACCAAAATGCCCTTATGAGGCATAAGTTGAGTTTAAATCCGTTCCGGGCATAATAGAAATTACTTTGCTGGTATTTTAACATATTTAAAGCATATCAACCCAGGAAACTTGCATATGACTCTTACGGTTACCCGTAACGCTCTTTTCGCGTTCGGTTCGGCTTATGTAACTAGTTTGCATAAGTTGGCCGAGACGGGTTAAACATTATCATTTGTGTCTCAAAATCCAGAATATATTTAGTATACCCATATTATACAAGTCTTCAAACTTGTCGGGTCTAAATCACATTCTATCCGGTCTTCGCCTAATCATGCGTTTGAACCGTATATTACCCTAAGACTAACCGGTCTAAGCTTAGGCTAAATTAAAGACCCGTTAGCATTCTAATTAGTTATTTATACCATCATTCCAGACTAGAGAATTCCGGTAAATGGTACCTACGCTTACTTAAGTGAATACGGCTGAGTTATTAGATTCTTGCTATTTAAGACAGGAGCTAGCTCAGGTAAATACCCTTAACTTATTTTCCCTATACGGGCTTGGAATACGGTATAATAATACCGCTTGGTCGGGTATTGAATATTTAATCTTATTATGGTTAAATTATTGAGGTAACCCGGTTTAATCTGTATTGTTTGAAATAAAAGCCTTTAGGGGTTAATGACCATGTCCCGGATATCCCTGACATCATTGTATTATAAAATGGCCACGTCTTAGGTACGGGGTGTAGGCATACACCTGACAGTTACTAAGTAATAACGGTATCTCACTCTCTTGTGGGCCTATACTTGTGGCGTGTCTGTTAATCTTGACTCGGTTTCTACATCGGGCCCTGAACGTATAACGAACATGTAAATCTGTATACAAGGTTATAACTATAATTGTTCCAAGTTAAAAAGGTTAATTTTGCCTCTGTGCATTTTAATCAAATTATAAAAGATATTTTGTGCCACGTGCATTCAAATCAATTTTCTCAAACTCTTTTCAAATGAGTCAGTTGAGTGTATTTACCAGTGAAAACTGACGTATTTTCCAAAAAGGTTAAGTGACAGGTACTGAACGTAATTGGCTGGAAGCTCAGGGCGCTAATAAGGAATCTTGCAAGTTCTAGGCGTCTAAAGTCTGTTGAACAAGTGATATGTTTTAAGATCCGCCTGTGGATCCTTTACCTTCCGTTGTAGTACTGGATATTACTTTATATTCGGAATGTAATAATATTTATCTTTTGCTTCCGCTGTGCATTTATATATTGTGTTGTTTGACTATGATGTTATCAACTACGTCACGATACTCCCCACCGGGCCCACCGGTGACACGTGGAAATTCGGGGTGTGACAGAAGAATAATCAGGAAACCCAGAAATTAGGCAGTAACCCACCACGGGAAGATGGATTAGACGAAAAATGGATAGATCTCTATATGTTAGCAACTGTAGCAGTAAACGCTAACCTTTAAATATCCTGATCCAGTTTTAGCACCCATATTAGCTACAAGCTAGAAACTTTAAAGAAAATGTTATTCAGTAAATAAATAAATTTACAATAAACCCTAGTATGTTTTATTGTCCTTTGTATTAAATTAGTTTCAAGGTATGAATAATACTTAAATATTTTATAATTTTTTTTTACTTAATCTTTTGTGTGCATTTTGCATATATGCTAAACAGCATGAATGAGTTATCTGAAGCCCTTCAGAATCTCAATCTTTATCCGGTGAAAATAGAAGTTTCCAGAGACTTTACTGGCTACATACCCGATATAGAAGAACCTATGGAATTTTGTGCTCCACCTCCGGAGAAACCAAAGCCTAAGAAAATAAGAAGATTCGTAGGATGGAGATGAGTACGCCGGAGGAAACCAGCAACTAGAAAGATTCCTAAAATAGAGAATCCCATAGACAAAGGAAAAGGAATTGAGATAAGAGAAGAATCTAGGAAAGTAGAGATGGAGATTGGGGAGAGTTCTAAACAAGTCGAGGAGTTGCCATTACAGAAAGAGTTGGATCGCATACTGGTAGGCTGTGATATCATTAGTCCTATCCATACCAACCTTTACCCTTATCCTGCTGAAACCCAGCTTCCCATTAATTTGGAACCAGCAATCCCAGAACCTCTGATCCACACTCAACCTCTAGGAATGGACGAGTGGTGGACAAATGACTGGCAGTTTCAAAACCTTCTCAATAACCCTTATACCTTTTTCCCTCAGTTTGACCCAGAACCTATACCAAACCCACCAATGAGTAATGAAAACTTAACTGAACTCCGCCATTTTGGCGAAGAACTGATAGGTGCAGGGAATAGGATTCGGGAGGTAGGAGAACAAATCTCCTGGAAATACGACGAGAGGGAACGTCGTTACTGAAATGTCAACTGATGAGGGATAGTGGGGTTGTGAAACTGTGATTGTATAATAATAATAGTAGTAACATATAATCTTGCAAAATAACTACAAATAAAACTTTGTAAGATAACGGTGTGTAGTGGTGCATATTACAATATATAAGAATGGGAATCGAGAAATCGATAATTTTGACTATATATATGTATTGTGAAATTATGTGATTACTTGTATATTGCTATTAATTATTTTACGCTAATAATTTATATATATTAATTATCAGATGGAAAATGCTAATAACGAACCAGTTAACGAGGTTAATCAATCTGAGCAACACCCGGAAGATCAATTTATGACTAGGCAAGATATCGAAAATATCGTTGCTCAAGGAATAGCCAATGCTATTCCAGCAATCCTTGCTGCTGCCCAGAAACCTGTTGAACCTCAACAAATCATTCCTAGCAAACGTACTAATGAAGATAACTTCAGTAATAGCGTAAACGGGGGAAGCAATCATACTAACAACGATAATGATCCACGGCAGGCCCCACTCCTTAAGAAAATGAAAGTTGCAACGCCTGGTTGCACTTACAAAGAATTTCTTGCATGTAAACCAGCTGAGTTCGCAGGCAATGAAGGGGAAACTGCAGCACTGCGTTGGTTGGAGAAAACCGAAGCAGTACTCATGATAAGTAAATGTGCCGAGGAAGATAAAGTCATGTATGCGTCGCATCTTTTCAAAGAAGGCGCGCTAGAATGGTGGAATACGGTACTTCAAGCCAAAGGAAGAAATGTGGCTTATGCCATGAATTGGGAAGAATTTAAGCAATTAATGGAAAGAAAATTTTGTCCCGAATATGAAAAGGAACAAATGGCAAATAAATTCCTGAACCATCGAATGGTGGGAATAGATTGTCGAGGGTATACTTCAACATTCTTTGAGTATGCGAGAGTGGTACCAACCCTGGCTTCGCCAGAACCGGTGCTTATTTCCCGCTATATTTGGGGATTGATTGGCGAAATCCGTAATATCATTAAAGCTGCAAGACCTCGCACTATTGACGATGCTGTGGAATTAGCTAACACCCTAACTGACGAGCTGGTACGCACAAGAGAAGAAGATCGGAAAAAGGAAGTAGTCCAAAAGATCACCCAAGGATTTCGTGTGGGTAATAGTAGCAACTTCAGGAAACGAGGGAACAGGCAATTTACCGCTATTTCATTCTGCAATACTTGTAAAAGAAAGCATTCAGGAAAATGCAAAGGGTATTGCAATTTCTGCAAAACTCCAGGGCATCAAGAAGAAGATTGCAGGAGGAAGAAATCCACAATTTGCTACAATTATGGAGAAGCTGGACATTTCAGGCCAGATTGCCCAAAATTAGTTAAACCAGCTGACAACAAAGCCAAAACTACAGAAGGAGCTACCAAGCGAAACGTAAGAGCTTTCCAGTTGACTACTCAGGAAGCAGAACTAATTCCTGATGTGATAGCTGGTACGTTCCTAGTTCACAACGTTTATGCAAAAGTATTATTTGACTCTAGTGCAAACCAAAGTTTTATAAATACTTCATTCTGCCAAGCTCTTAAATTACCTTTAACCAACCTTAAGCAGATTTTCACAGTCGAAACGGCAGATGGAAATTCTGTTAACATAGATAAGGTTTTGCGGGAAGAAAAGATAGAACTCTTAGGTCATAAATTTTCTGCAAATCTGTTACCTATGAATTTAGCCGGATTCGAGGTGGTATTAGGAATGGATTGGTTGGTAACCCACCATGCTCGAATCTTGTGTGATAAGAACTCCATAGAAATTCGCGCACCCACCGGAGAAGTAATTATGGTTACAGGAGATAAGCCACGTAAACCCATGAAGTTCATTTCAGTAATGAAAGTTGCTAATTATGAACGAAAGCAAGGAATAGTGTATATGATTTCAGTAATCACTAAGGGTAAAGAACTTACGGAAATTCCTGTAGTTTCAGAATACCCAGATGTATTCCCAGAAGAACTTCCGGGATTACCACCCGATAGGGAAGTAGAATTTAGGATTCATCTAATTCCTGGAACTATACCGATAGCCAAGGCACCTTATCGGTTAGCACCCACTGAAATGCTAGAATTGAAAAAGCAGTTAGATGAATTACTAAGCCAAGGATTCATACAACCTAGTTCATCCCCTTGGGGAGCACCAGTGTTGTTTGTGAAAAAGAAAGATGGGTCAATGAGAATGTGTATTGATTATAGGGAATTAAATAAGGTTACAATTAAGAATCGATACCCATTACCTAGGATCGACGACCTCTTTGATCAACTTCAAGGCGCTAGATATTTCTCTAAGATCGACTTACACTCCGGATACCATCAATTGAAGGTACAAGAAGAAGACATACCTAAAACTGCTTTCAGAACTAGGTATGGTCATTATGAGTTTACAGTCATGCCCTTCGGACTAACAAATGCACCTGCAGCATTCATGGACATGATGAATCGGATCTGTAAACCATATTTGGATAAATTTGTAATCGTCTTTATCGACGATATACTTATTTATTCCAAAAGTCAGGAGGAACATTGTGAGCATCTGCATGTACTCTTAACTTTGTTAAGAAAGGAGAAGCTTTACGCCAAATTCTCGAAGTGTGAATTTTGGCTACAGGAAGTGCAATTTTTAGGACACATGGTGAATCATGAAGGTATTCACGTAGATCCTGCTAAAATATAAGCAATTACCAAATGGAAGGTTCCACAATCAGCTATGGAAATTAGAAACTTTTTAGGATTAGCTGGATACTATAGGCGCTTTATCAAGGATTTTTCTAAAATAATTGTACCCTTAACTAAGCTAACCTGTAAAGCGGCTAAGTTTGAATGGGAACCTAGACAAGAAGAAGCCTTTAGGATTTTGAAGCAAAAGTTAGCAAACGCCCCAATCCTAGCTTTACCAGAAGGAACCGAAGATTTTGAAGTTTACTGTGATGCTTCGAAACTAGGATTAGGATGTGTGTTAATGCAACGCAAGAAGGTAATTGCGTATGCATCAAGACAATTGAAAAAGCACGAAGAAAACTATACGACTCATGACTTAGAATTAGGAGCAATAATTTTTGCCCTTAAAATTTGGAGACATTATCTGTATGGAAGTAAGTTTACTGTCTATACGGATCATAAAAGTTTAAGGTACATATTTGGGCAAAAAGAATTAAACATGAGGCAAAGAAGATGGATGGAAATCCTAAGTGACTATGACTGTGATATCCAATATCACGAAGGAAAGGCAAATGTAGTTGCAGATGCCTTAAGTCGTAAGTATCATGAAAAGCAAAAGCGAGTCCGTGCTCTTAGATTAAATCTACAATTAGATTTAATGGAACAACTGAAAAATGTCCAGGAAACAGCAATCAAGAATGATGCTGAAGGAATGAAAGGACGAATAAAGGAATTAGAGCAAGGAAATGATGGAATTTGGAGATTCCATAAGAAAAGGATATGGGTACCTAAGCAAGGAGGATTAAGAGATAAAATTCTAGAAGAAGCCCATAAATCTAGGTATACCATGCATCCTGGTAACAATAAGATGTACCAAGATTTAAGAAATAATTTCTGGTGGATAGGAATGAAAAAGGACATAGCTAGATATGTTTCTAAATGTTTTACTTGTTCTCAAGTTAAGGCAGAACACCAGAAACCCGCAGGTCTATTACAACAACTAGAAATGCCTATATGGAAATGGGAACTTATAACTATGGATTTTGTTACTAAGTTACCCAAAACCAGAAAAGGGAATGATGTGATTTGGGTAATTGTGGATCGATTAACCAAATCAGCTCATTTTCTACCCATGAAGGAAACCTTTAGTATGGAAAGGTTAGCCAAATTATATGTAGACGAAGTAGTATCCTTACATGGAGTTCCACTCTCCATTTTATCGGATAGGGATAGTCGTTTCACTTCCCATTTCTAGACAAGTTTCCAGGAAGCAATGGGAACCCGACTAAATTTAAGTACGGCATATCATCCACAAACAGACGGGCAAAGTGAAAGGACGATACAAACTCTGGAAGACATGCTCCGAGCATGTGTAATAGATTTTGGTGGAAACTGGGATGATCACCTATCTTTGATCGAATTCTCCTATAATAATAGTTATCATGCAAGCATTGAAGCTGCCCCATTTGAAGCGCTATATGGACGAAAATGCAGAACTCCAGTTTGCTGGGCAGAAATAGGAGAAAATCAATTATCAGGACTAGAGATTGTGCAAGAAACTACCGACAAGATTACTCAAATCAAAGAAAGATTGAAGACGGCTCAAGATCGCCAGAAAAGTTATGCTGATAATCGACGTAAGCCACTCGAGTTCCAAGTTGGAGACAAGGTACTTTTGAAAGTTTCTCCCTGGAAAGGAGTAGTTCGGTTCGGTAAGAAAGGAAAGCTAAGTCCACGATACGTAGGACCATTTTCAGTGATTCAGCGTATAGGACTAGTTGCCTATCGCTTACAACTACCAGAAGAATTAGCTGGGGTACATGACGTATTCCATGTATCTAATCTCAAGAAATGCCTATCAGACGAATCCCTGGTAGTACCTCTTCAGGATATAGATGTAAATGAAAAGCTGAAATTCGTAGAGAAACCACTTCAAATAGAAGACAGAAAGATCAAGTTTCTCAAACGCAAGCGATTAGTGTTAGTTAAAGTCAAATGGGAGTCGAAAAGAGGACCCGAATACACTTGGGAGCTGGAATCAGAAATGAAGCGAAAATATCCTCACTTATTTCAGTAAATCTCGAGGACGAGATTTTAAATAAGGTGGGGAGGATGTAAGAACCTTCAAAAATGTACCAATTTGACCAGTAAGTACAAACCCGGACCCCGGAAACCCTAAACCATACTTAAAATCAAGAAAAATGGAATTCTGGTTCCCAGGCGGGCCGCGTAAAAGACAAGCCTTGTCTTACGCGGGCCGCGTCAACATGTAGTTTGACCGGATAGGTATCCCTGAGCCACGTATCAGCCATCTGCCGAACCTACTCGTGACCAATCAAGCCTATTCATAGACTAGGCGGCCACGCGGGCCGCGTAAGATATGATGGATGGTTTACGCGGGCCGCGACAGGGTCAATTTTCAGCTATAAATAGCTTGTTGCATGCACAGTCCACTGGTGTCGAAATCTTTTCGTAAAAATGAATTCTCACTACTCTGAAGTCGAAATTTCAATTAAATTAGCGAGGCGCTGCAACGATACAGGGTATTAACTCGATCGCTGCTACGATTCAATTTCCGATCGATTGAAACTATCCAATGAATGTTTAAGTGTTGCTCTAATTAGGGTTTATACTTTGTCATTCGTCGTTAATTCGATGGATGTTTAAGTATTGCACTTTGTCATTTGTTGTGAAGGTTTAATCTCGTGAGTTATCATAAATGTTGTATTAGTTACTAACCTAGTTCGTATGCATTGTTGATTAAATTAGGTTATCAGGCTAATCAGTAGGCTAAACATTGCCCGTATAAATCTGCAATGTGAGTCATTCTCTTTTTATCAAATATTTTACAATACTCCATTTTCAAACGTTATAATTACAGGGATTAAGTCGTGGTTATCTTGAATCACTGGCTAGTGGGGTATTGTGCACATTACTAATTTCTCACGGGTTAGGCTAATAAATCCTCACCGTGATAAACGTCACTACTTGGGGTGGGACCCAATAGTGATATGACCATCGTCACACGGGTGGCAAAGTGCCAGACAAAAATAAGATAAAAGCCATTGTAATCGCTTTTATGCTGTAATTAATAACTATGCATCGTTTTATGCAAAATGAATGATTCACCAGTATTTCCCGCTGACAAAATATTTTTAAAACATGTTTCAGGCGACCTGCTGTAAACCAAGGAAAACGTGCTACGGAGCACTAACAGGTTTGAAGAGGTGGCTCAGTTAAAATGAATAAACATGTTTTAAGAAATCAGGGAATTTCCTAGTCAAATTCCTCTATTGTAAACTACGGGGTTTATCCCAAAATTATGAAATAAAATAATCGGGCATTTTCAAGTTTTAACAGATCCTGTTAAAAGTCTTCCGCTGTCGCATTAAATAAATACCACGGGCTCCTGTCCCGCGGCTCCTGGCCGGGTCAAGCCGGGGCTGGGGCCGTGACAGATGATATGGATGCAGTGACAAGAACCACTTTAGGAAGGATTATCCTAAAGAAAATCAAGCTCGCGGGAGAGCTTTTGTGATTGGAGCAAGAGATGCGTGCCAAGACCCCAATGTGGTCAGTGGTACGTTTCCTATCAACAATCTGTTTGCATCCATATTATTTGATATCGGTGCCGATTTTAGATTTATCTCTATAGAATTTAAAAATATACTTGGCGTAGAATCAAGTAAGCTAGATGTTCTTTATTCAATAGAATTGGCAAATAGTAAACTAGTTGAGTCGGGAGAAGTTATTAAAGGATGTTCATTGGAACTTGGCGAGCAGAAATTCAATATCGATCTCTTACCTGTTCACGAGAAGATTATTCGCATTCCACTACCGAATGAGGAGACACTTATCATCCACAGAGAGAAGCGCGACACACCATTGCGGATTATCAATTGAATGAAGGCCTAGAAGTGCCTACGAAAAGGTTACATAGCTTTTCTAGCTCATGTAGTTAACAAGAAAGCAGAGGAGCCAAAAGTTGAGGATATTCCCGTGGTGAAAGAATTCCCCGAAGTCTTTCCTGAAGACTTGCCGGGATTACCACCGCAACGACAAGTTGAGTTTCACATCAACTTGGTGCGGGGAGCTGCACCCGTAGCTAAGTCTCCATATCGATTAGCATATTCTGAAATGCAAGAGCTATCCACACAAATTCAAGAGTTGTTGGATAAGGGATTCATTAGACCAAGCTTCTCGCCTTGGGGAGCTTCAGTTTTATTTGTGAAGAAGAAAGACGGAACTTTCAGAATGTTCAAACATTACCGAGAGTTGAATAAACTCACCATAAAAAATCGATATCCACTACCGAGGATTGATGACTTATTCGACCAACTACAAGGTTCGAGCTTCTACTCAAAGATAGACTTAAGGTCTGCTTATCATCAGTTGCGGATACAAGAAGAAAGCATACTGAAGACGGCGATTCGAGTTATGGTCATTACGAGTTTATTGTTATGCCTTTTGGTTTAACAAACGTACCGGCGGTCTTTATGGATTTAATGAATCGTGTGTGTAAGTCGTATCTCGACAAATTCATGATAGTATTTATTGATGATCTATTAATTTATTCACGATCAAAAGATGAGCATGAACAACACTTGAGGACCTTCCTAGAACTACCAAAGAAGGAGAAACTTTACGCAAAGTTTACCAAGTGCCAATTTTGGATTCGTGAGGTACAATTTATCGAACATGTAGTGAACAAGAAAGGCATACATGTAGACCCATCAAAGATTGAGGCAATTAAAATTGGGAAGCACCCAAGACTCTAACCGAAGTACGACAATTTTTAGGGTTAGCGGGTTACTATCGGAGATTCGTTGAGAACTTTTCTAAAGTTGCTCAACCGCTAACCTCCCTCACGCAAAAAAGACAAGAAATTCGATTGGAGCGAAAAACAAGAAGGGGCATTTCAACTTCTCAAGGATAAGCTATGCGATACACCAATCTTATCACTCCCCGATGGTACCGATGACTTTGTGCATCACATCAAGGATTAGGCTGCGTGCTATGCAACGGGAAAAAGTCATCGCGTATGCATCACGCCAACTGAAAGTTCACGAGAACTATACCACTCAAGCCCTAGAGTTAGGCCAGTGGTATTCGCTTTGAAGATATGGCGACATTATTTATACGGTACTCAGTGTACTATCTTCACGGATCACAAAAGTATTCAACATATATTTAATCAAAAAGAATTAAATATGTGTCAACGACGTTGGGTGGAATTATTGAACGACTATGATTGTGAAATCAAGTATCATCCGGGCAAGGCGAACGTTGTAGCGGATGCCTTGAGCCGCAAGGAACGGGTTAAGAAATTAAGGGTCCGAGCATTGGAAATGACGATTCAAACGAACGTCACCAGACGAA
>JARYGA010025945.1:0-44514 GCA_030545235.1 Helianthus tuberosus | reverse complement strand
TAATCCAGGTATGAATGACAAGTTACACACACTTCTTCAATACTTCTTCTTCTTCACAAACACCTACTTATTCTCACGCCGGAGTCGGGTCACGGAGAAAACCTCCATTTTCCCCGTGACGAGGCTAACGGTGTTCTTTTTTGCAGTGTTCACCGGAGAGGAAGAATTATCCCATCAAATCAAACGAGAGGGAACCACCCTTTTATGCAGAATCTAACCCTTGGATAAACCGATTCCGATCCTTTTGTCCAGTGGTTCTTCATGGGAACTATTCATCCGAGGATGCTCGAGCCACAATCAATAAACTCTTCGCGCAAAGAGAAGCCAAACAATAGAACATGGAGAGACAATGGACTCCCTTAACCAAAACTCCTACGGAAGTTTTAAGCACCGAGGATTATCAGTTTAAGCCTCCAATACCCATGAAGAACAAACGTGGACAGGACCTAGCTTAGTATTGTGATTACCACAAGGACAGTGGTCATACCACCAACAATTGCATTTCCTTGTGCACCGAAATAGAAAAAGCCCTAAAAAGTGGTGAGCTCACTCACCTACTACAAAACGTGCGCAAGGAAATAAAACAGATAACTCAAGGCGAAGAAGGCCCAAGCAAGAAAGCGAAAAATTAAGTACTCTATGATCTCCTCGCGGAATGATACGGTTTATCAAGTTAAGGCGGGAAATAGAGTGTAAGTTAAGTTTCATATATTTATATTAATAAACTTTGTAATGGCCTCTGCGCCTTATCCCGAAATAAACAACAAAGTTTCTATTATTCTTGTGTTTTTTTACAAAGTGCATGCAATTTCTTTTGGTATGCGCAAAAACATTATGGTAAATTCAATACAAGTCTCATGAGCGGTCGGTGATTACATCACACAAGACCATACGTTCACACATGAGCTTCATACCACCTTCATTCGCCTTACCTGGTCAAAGTAATTGTACCCATGCAAAATATTGTAAACTAAAAAACACGTCATACTATTCCTGGCGCACAAATACGCCTTAAAAACCTATCAAACACGACAGTGTTTCTGTACGTTACTTGCGCAGCAGCGCATCAACAAAAGAAAGGATACACATCCCAAATATTACAGAAAATTGTTCAAAACAATTTTAAAAGAAATTCTACAATAAATCTCCGCCTTCATTAGGAAAGATTTCCTTTAGTTGCGCCACGTGATCTTCGGATTGCAACGCAACATTTATAAGGTGCATAACGGGAAGCTGCAAATTATTGAATTCTGTTTTTAAAGCTGCAAGCGCGGCGCCTGTGTTAACACCATAAGTAGCGGATTTGGTAATGTCCCAATCAACCTTCAGAGCGCTATTCACACGGTGAGAACATTCAGCATAGCCTTTGGAATTACTATCCTTTCGCGCAGCAACCACCAAACGCGCTACAGTCTTATCCAGCTCTTCAGAATTTAACAATGATTCAGCAACCTACAAGAGCGAAATATAAATAAAAGAAAGGCGCAAAACATTCCCACAAAAGGAAAAAATAACTTACACAAGCAATCCCACGCTCTTTCAACCACAGCATATCGATTTTCAAAGGTTCCAACTCGCTTTCTATTGTTGCCCGCGCCGTTTCAGAAGCCTCCAGTTTTTCTTCAGTCTCAGTCAGACGGCGTGAGGTCTCAGTTTTCTCGGAACGTGCAAGTTCCAGGTCTTTCTTGAGTTGTTCCTGACCAGAAAGCAAAGCAGTGAGTTCTTCTAACACTTTATCTCTAAGAGCAAGGGTGGCGCAAGCTTGTACCTCTCGTTGTTCACTTCGCTCCCTGTGCGAGCGCGCCTCGTCCCGCGCAGCTTCAGCATTAGCCTTCTCTTTCTGTAACTTCTCAATCTCCGCGTCCTGTTTTTTCAATTTCGCAACCTCAGTCTTGAGGTTATTGATAACATTGCGGAGATTCATCTTCTCGGAGTTATCTTTTTCACATATTCTCTTCCAGTTCTTGCGCTCCTCGGAGAGAAGAGCAGCCTCAGCCTCCGTTTTTCTCTTCCAGCCCGCAACGGACCATTCTTCAGTTTTTCGATCAGCCTCAAACTTGTCCTGATCAGCTTCCAGCTTAGCCCTCAACTGGGCAAGTCGGTTTTCATCATCAGCAAATTTCTTCTTCGACGCCTTGAAAGTATCCCACTCGTTGTGCATACTATGCCACTCACGCACTATACGATGAGTGGTCGATGCATGAGAAGCAGCTTCCTCAAGATAAGCACGGTAAGATTTCTCGTAAGGTCAACTTTCTTGAAACTTAATTTCTCCTGGCGGAAATATCCCCTGCAGCCAGTCTCGACACACGCGCCAATCTGAGAAAGTGTCACCTTTCTTCAGATTCCAAACGGGGGCATGGATGTCAGAAGCATCTTTTTTTGAATAAGTCCTACAGTAATAATCCCCCTGAGTCTCATCTGGGCGGATTAGGGAATTCTTGCCAGCATCAGAGAACGAGCCTTGATCTTCAGCAGAAACCTTCTCGATGTTTTCAGGCATAGAGCCAGAAACTTTAAGAGACGTTGTAACAGGAATTTTTTCCGCAGTTTTCTCTCTCCCATGGGCACCAAGTTCGGGGCCCTGGGGGTTACCAGCATCATCCACAACCTCTGGGCTCGCAACCTTTTCGGTTTCCACAGCAACATCAACGGGCTTGTCAGCCTCAACAACCTTCTCCACATCATCCTCGAGAACTTCGGTAGTCTTTAACTGATCAGCAACAGAAGCACGCGGAGGAGAGGGTGGGAGTTCTTCGTTAATCACAGACAGCGGCTCCGTGGGAACAGGAGAAGTTGGGATGGCTGAAAAAACAAAGTCTATAAATACTCAATGCGCATAAGAAAAAGAAAGCAAACGTGACACTTACTAGGTGCAGACTCCGAAATAAAGGCGTCCATATTGCCCTTCCTGGTAATCTTCTTCCTCCGGATCTTCTTTGAGGGCTGACCTTCAGCCTCAGCGTCAGTCTATTTTCTTTTACCTGCTTTCTTTCGCACCAAGTGCTCAGGGCTAGATTCCAAATCAATGGGATCATCTGGGTTGGATGGAGGGATGTCAGCAGTATCTTTCGGTTCAGGTTTCGGCCTTCAAACAATAGCTACTGGCACAAGACCCTCTAATGAATCAGAAACCACCACATAATCACACCAGGAGTCAGGAGAATTGCGCGTACCTTTCTTCTCTCCTCCAACATTTTTGATCTTGGAGAATTGAGTTTTCTCAGCATCACTCTTTTTAGGCGCGACAGTAGCGGTTGTCGCGCGCTTCTTCTTCTTCTCAGGGCCTATGCCCAAGTTCGACAATTCGCCTACTGACAAAGCGCAGAGTACAATTTATTTGAATGCGCAAGAATAGCGGACAAAAATTAAAACGATAGTAGCTTACCAAGACCAGCAGCAGGCTGAAAAGACAGATCCGCATCCCGCGGAAGAACAAAATTCTTCACAATTCGATGATACCAGAGCTCTTCATCGGGCTTCTTCTGAATTGTACCCATCTTTCCGCCTTCTCTCTTAAATGCAACGACATACAACGAAACAACTGCAGGGAAAGAAGAGCAAGTTCAAAAAAAAAACAAAAGAAAGAAGAAGAAGAGAAAAAGAGAGAGGGGTAAAAAAGGGTAAACCCCCAATCTTACCTTTACCATCCTCCGTATACACCGGTTTGTCTTCTCGGTCCATCCTCCAATTCAAACTCATACTAGCACCAACAAGGGCTTTCTCCGGCAACGCAATCGACGAAACGTCTTTCAGATCTTGGTACCAATTTTCGTCAACAGGAGTTTGAATGGTTTCAGTAGGAACATCTTCTTTTCCTCTAAAGATCATCCTCATCGGAACGACACCAGCCTTGATAAAGAAAAATTTCTGCTTCCAATCATGGAAGGATTTGGGGGGTTGCAGCAAAATCTTCTTCGCCGACGCTCTCTGAACGAACGAATAAAACCCTTGGGTGCAGTGCATTTGGTGAAAAACCCTAAATCAAAGAACCGTCGGTTCAATATGCATTGACCGACACACAAACTCAAAGTGCCAAACCCTAACCATGCCAATAGGGTGCAGTTGGGAGATGTTAAACTTATAATACCCAAGAATTTCGAGGAAAAATTTTGTTACAGGCAAACGAAAGTTGCCTTCACAAAATAAATCCCAAAAGAGAGCGATATGCCCAGCCGGAGCGTCCGTCGCTGTCTGACCCTCCTCAAGGTACAGGGCACCCCAGTTCTCTGGGAATCTAAGGTTTTGAACCAACCCATCGAAAGTTGCCCTAGGCCACTTTAACGGTGGAAGTTCAGCAGACATTTCTTCAGATAAGTCTTCGTGATGTTCTCTGGTTGACATAAGAGGAAGAAATGACAAATTCTTTCTTAACGGATAAAGAAGACAGGAAGGGGAAAGGTTTTCAACAAAGTAATGATTAACAAAAATGGGCAACTCAAACAAACTTATATACTCACCACCATAAATAGCATTGGTAACTGCCACAACACCTTTTTCGGGATATCACAGTTACCCAAGCGACAGGGGCGAGTGGGAACCAACACAAACGCGAACTCACGCGCGCGTGTAAAGCACGGTCAGTAATGTGCACCTGACAGTGACAGCCTGTCACACAGTCCTTACTGTACCGTCCCCACCCAAAGTCAAAGATTTTCAGAATCACCATAATGAGCAAAGTAAATCTTCTCATAAAAGATTCCTTACTTTCGCCCCAAAAAGCATTTCTCTCCTATAGTCCAGGGCTCCACTTATTTGCATAAGAGCAACACTAGACTAGGGGGGACTTGAAGGGGTAAGGTCCCAAAAACCTCGTATCGAGTACTTGAGACCATACCGCAACCTCACCTATTAACCCTTTTTCTGACCATGCGCGGCCGCGCAACTGGTCCTACAAAAAGAACTCAAGAGAAAGGTAACAGACAACACTTGCGCGTTGAAAAGGAAATCATAAATCCTTGCGCTTTCCTCCATAAACAGGGGATGAAAATCCTAAGATAAACACTTCCGCTTAATAATACCCAGACTTAGGTATTATTTACTCAACTGATGCCACACGATAAGGAGTCACACTGGATTATGGCAATAACCTTCTAGAAGAACTCAATCGTGCACCACCAGACGGTTATAACCGTCTAGACACATGTCGTCATCTCAGGCCTCCCTAAAATCACGATGATGGCATGGAATTGGAAAGAAACCTCCACTTGACCACTTTCCATGTGGCAATTCCCCAGCCGTGGATCTGAATAGCGATCCGTGTGCATTCACGTCAGATCAAGACGATTAACGGAAGGAAAAGTAACCGCTTACGGGGTTAGCATCTTCCGTTAATATTTCACCAACGAGTTTTCCCGCCCAAACTCCCGGTTATAAATAAGAGAATAATCTAGGTATGAATGACAAGTTACACACACTTCTTCAATACTTCTTCTTCTTCACAAACACCTACTTATTCTCACGCCGGAGTCGGGTCACGGAGAAAACCTCCATTTTCCCCGTGACGAGGCTAATGGTATTCTTTTTTGAAGTGTTCACCGGAGAGGAAGAATTATCCCATCAAATCAAACGAGAGAGAACCACCCTTTTATGCAGAATCTAATCCCTGGATAAACCGATTCCGATCCTTTTGTCCAGTGTTTCTTCAGATTTGAAGCTACCACAAGTGTTGGATACTTCATCTCCGGATTTTCTAGTCTTCTTTCTTCAAACATTGGACTCTTGTGAGTGTTCCTTCATGCTTGTTCATTTATTTTAGAGCTGAAAGTCAAATAGTTTGACCAACAGTTTGACTTTCGGTTTTGACCATCAATTGGTTAAGTCAAAGTTCAATTGAACTTTGCAACGTGATTGTAATCACGATGGTTATAATCCTTAGCGATTATACCTACTGATTACCACATTAACTAGGTTTAGTGACGAGTCAAAATTTTGGTCAAAATGCGTATTAGCGTGCATTTTGCAACGGAACTACTTTTAGGTATCAAAACACTTTGTTTTGATACCAAATCAGTTTTCTAAGTTAGTTAAACATGTTTTGACATGTTTAACTCGTCACTACTAGTTTAGTGCTTGTTTAGGGTCGTAAGTTAAGCGGTCTAGACAACCGCTTAGACTTTCGAACTCGACCCGTAACCAAGCTTAGTTAGTGATCATAGTTGCATAGGGAATAACCTACTGAGGTTATACCTTATGATCACTTAGGTTGGTTAGTTATTTGTTAAGTAGTTTATATGCCTATAGGAAATGACCAAAATGCCCTTTTGAAACATAAATCCGTATTTTTGAATATGTGATCAACTTTTCGACATATAATCTGATTTAGTAACATGTTTAGGCATAATTGGGCATGTAAGACTAGACATAGCACATAGTTAACCATTCGACCTTAGTTTTACACAAATGACACGTTATAGTGGCTTAAACTACCATAACGGGTCGAAACGGGGTCAAAAGCACTTAGGTAGACTTCCAAATCAGAGTGTTAGCTCTATTAAATTATACCATATGAGTTCAAATCCTCATTTGATTTATAGAACCTCATTCTATCCTATCTCCCGATTTAGGATCCGTTTATTAGCATAGTTACCGACTTTAGGTGCCTTGTTGATTCCGTGATCCTTGGAGCTTTATTTGGTCTTATTCTCAAGACTAATAAGCAATCCCAAGTGAGTACATAGTCCCCTCTTTTACCGCTTTCAAATACTTTGGGGTGATACACATGTGCATACTTGTTACTTTCGTGCTTTTCATTGCTTTTATGACATAAACATGCTAGTTTCACCTAGTACACCTATAGTACATGATTTCTCTATGTTTTGCTAAGGATGTTTACTAAGCATGCTAGCACATTGATTTCATTAGACACTTTGTTGCATATGTTTACTTAGCATATGGACACATTGATTTCATGAACATTTCTACTATGTATGTTTACTTAGCATACTTAGTACATGGTTTTCACATGCTACATTGGTTATGACATTTGGTATACTTAATCGGGATAATAATACATTCATTAACATTGATCACGCCGCTCGGTAGTATGTAATGGTACCATAGGACTTGACAAATCCCGTTCTCGACTTCCTAGGTTTGTTTGGAAGTAGGGAATGACAGAATCCGATATACATAATTTAGATAGACCTTTAATTTGTTTAAGGGTTTGTCGTCACAGTCGCAAGGCTTGAATGTATGCGATTAACATTACTGCATAAATGTTGGTAATCATAAAGCATTGTTTTCTACAAAACATAACATTTGATTTAAACTAGGGTTTATTCAAAGAATTTGTTTTGTGCATTTTCCTACGGGGTTGAGTAAATTCTTTTATTCACCGTACATGACATTGTTTTCACATCGACATTATCATATAGTTTGAGTAGATACTTTCTACTTGCTATACATTACATTTGGATATACATGACACGGTTTACACATGACATTGAACTTGGTTTATACATAAACATTTTGACATTTGTTTTAAACAATACATTTTGGTTGATTATTGATAAGTATCTTAAATAACGAGGCTGTGTGTTATATGATAAAAGTATGGTGGATACGCCGATGGTACTTCCTATATGTAAGTGCTTTTATTATATTACACGTAGTAGCGTTATCTAAGCCACTTTGATAGGAACAAAGACATGATACATTTTATACAAAAACACTACATTGTTTTACAAATCACATATTTTATACAAATTCATTTCCACTTGGTTATTTATTTAACCATGCATATTTCTTTTATATCATATGATTTTCTTATTGATTTTCACATGATTTTATAAAAGAAAACATTTTACAAGGTTCATGACTACTTTTTGTTAAACACTTCTTTTAACTACAAGTCATGTATCCTGCATAAACAAAACCTATGTATCTCACAGGCATTTTTATGCTGACTTACCTATTTTCGCATGTGTTTCAGGTGCTAATGTGTGATGATGTTTGTGCCACACTTAGGCGGACTTGGGCCTTAGTGACTTAAAAGACAGTTAATTATGTTATGTTTTCGTTAATTCATAAGACAATGTAAACTTTAATCCTAATAATACAAAACTTTAATTACCATGGTTGTTGAAACAATAATTCTATCGCATCACTCCCCGACGTTTCCACCGCGGTTTGTTGTTTTAACGCGGTCGGGGTGTGACAGGAGAGTTGGTATCAGAGCCAATGGTTATAGGGAATTAGGTTATTAGTAATTCCTTGACCTAGACTATAACTTTCTAGGACCCTAACACAAGTTTACTTGTGTTTAAATCTTAAAACAATACCCGTCACCTATCCTTAGGTGATTACCAAAACATGAACACAATTTTCCGAAACGATTTTTGAAAATCAATCATCTACTCTTAGATGATTTGTTATAAGGTTTTGAACCCTCCAAAATTCCAAAACGATTTTGAAATCAATCATCTATACTTGGATGATCTCTTTTGGCTTAATGCCTTCCAAATTTTCAAAATATCGTCAACGTTTGGGTCTAAATAATGTGAACACGTGCAAACTGGAAGGGTGGATGCCTGTACCCTGCGTTTTCTGTCTAAGGCTAGAGTGTTCGTACAAATCCGCAGTATCGGACCAGTCACTCTTACCTGGGAACTCTTGGGGTGAGTGTCCACCTATAGGTGAGCATGTCTTCGGAGATACATTATTATGACTCATTTACTTTGATTTGTCACTGTGTGTCGACTGTTTGTTATGAGGTAACGAACAAATGACCAACATCTTTACATTTCGTTGATATTTATGACATCTCATTTTCATCACATCATCTCACTCGTTTTCTCTCATGTTTCCTCTTTTAGAATGCCTCCTCGACGCAACGTCCAACAACCTGATGCCGAACTGGCAGCTATTATAGCACAGCAGATGGCTGCTATGCTACCTAATCTCATCACTCAAATAAACCAAGCCAACAATAACAATGTTAATGCACCTGCTCCGTGCAACTTTAAAAGCTTTAACTCGGCTAAACCACTCCAGTTTAGTGGTTCTAAAGGAGCAACTGGGCTCCTACAGTGGTTTGAGAGTCTTGAGAGCACCTTTCGCCATGTTCAGTGTCCTAACAATCAAAAGGTCGAGTTTGCTTCGAGTGTATTCCAAAAGAGGGCTCTTACCTGGTGGAATGGGTTAATGAGAGATCGAGGTGCTGAGGTTGCTTTAGGTCAGACATGGGAGGAACTTAGAGCTCTTATGATGAGAGAGTTCTGCCCTCGTCACGAGCAGAGGGCACTTGAAAATGAGTTCCATGATCTGAAGAAAGACAGTAGTGAACACCGTGCGTACACTGACAGATACGAGGAGTTAAGCTTGCTCTGTCCTATAATGGTCACGCCTTTGGATAAGGCTATTGAGAAATACATAGACAGTTTGCTAGATCCTGTTCAGGATATCGTCACTTGCAGCAATCCTACTACCGTCCGACAGGCCATTGAGCTAGCTGCAACCCTTACTTAATCGCAAGTCAAAAAGGGTAAACTCCACAGAAAGGGAGATAAGAAACAGAAATAGTCTGATAGCACCAAAGAGCAAAAGGGAAAGAAGGCTAAGTCTTCAAAGAAATCAAGGAAGCGTAAGGCTTCCAAGAATTTCGTTGTGGTAGCACAACAGGCAGCTCTTAATCAGCCTGCACAACCTGCTGCCAAAAGGCAGTACGCTGGCAACGCGCCTCTGTGCAACAAGTGTAATAGCCACCATCAACCACAGGTGCAATGTCGCATCTGCACAAACTGTGGCAAGTCTGGTTATCTTGCTAACACCTGTCGTTTCGCTCCTAACCAAAACCTAGCTGCACAAAACCCTGCCCAGAATCCTGCACGACCTCACTATCCGCCTGGTTCATGCTTCACCTATGGTGACCTAACCCACTACCGGAACAACTGCCCGAGGTTGGCAAACGCAAATCAGGCTCAGGCTCGTGGTAGGGCTTTCAATCTGAATGCAAATGAGGCACGCGCAGATAATGAAGTGGTGAACGGTACGTTCTTCATTAACAACCAACCTGCTTCTATTCTATTTGATTGGGGTGCAGATAAGAGTTTTGTGTCCTTAGCATTTGAGCCTTTGCTTTCGATGACTAGAACAAAACTAGGAAAGCCCTTGACAGTAGAAGTAGCTAGTGGTGAACCTGTTGTACTTGACTCTGTTCTTCGAAATTGCCAGTTAAACCTTGATAACCATCTTTTTCATATTGACCTCACACCGATGCAACTCGGGAGCTTTGATGTAATAGTAGGAATGGATTGGTTAGCCAAATACCATGCTGAGGTGGTTTGTTTTGAGAAGATTGTCCGTATACCGCTTTCGACTGGTGAAATCTTAGAAGTTCGTAGGGAGAAACCAGTTAGTAGCCTTAAACTCATGTTTTGTACCCAAGCCCAAAAATACCTACTAAAGAAATATGTTGCTTTCTTAGCACATGTCATAGAGGAGAAAGGCAAAGGTAAGACTATCCAAGATATCCTTGTTGCTTGGGATTATACATAGGTATTTCCTGAAGAATTACCTGGTTTACCCCATGTACGTTGAGTTCCGTATCGATCTTGTACCTGGTGCAAATCCTATTGCTAAATCACCTTACCGTCTTGCAACGTCTGAGATGCAAGAGTTATCTAAGCAACTTCAGGAGCTTTCTGACAAAGGATTCATTCGTCCAAGCTTTTCACCTTGGGGTGCTCCTGTCCTATTCGTGAAGAAGAAAGATGGATCATTCAGGATGTGTATCGATTATCGTGAGCTTAACAAGCTTACCATCAAGAATCGATATCCCCTACCTCGCATTGATGATCTCTTTGATCAGCTACAGGGTGCTACTTGCTTTTCAAAGATTGATCTACGTTCTGGCTATCATCAACTTCGAGTGATCGAAGAAGATATTCCCAAGACAGCTTTTCGCACAAGATACGGTCATTATGAGTTCACTGTTATGCCTTTCGGTTTAACTAATGCTCCAGCTGTCTTCATGGACTTGATGAATAGGGTCTGCAAGCCTTATTTGGACAAGTTCATCATTGTTTTCATTGATGACATTTTGATCTATTCTAAGACTCGAGCTGATCTTGAACAACATCTTCGTCTTACAATGGAGCTCCTAAAGAAAGAACAGCTTTTCGCCAAATTCTCCAAGTGTGAATTCTGGCTTAAGGAAGTTCAATTTTTGGGGCACATTGTTAACGAACAAGGTATACATGTAGATCCCGCCAAAATCAGTGCGATTAAGGATTGTGATACACCTACTACTCCTACTGAGGTTCGTTCATTTCTTGGTCTCGCGGGTTATTACCGCCGTTTCATTGAAAACTTCTCCAAGATTGTGGTTCCTCTCACTGCTTTAACTCAGAAGAACAAACCTTTTGAGTGGGGATCCAAACAAGAAGAAGCTTTCCCGACCTTGAAACAGAAACTCTGTGATGCACCTATCTTATATCTACCTGAGGGCAACGACGACTTTGTCGTATATTGTGATGCATCCAATTTAGGCCTTGGCTACGTTCTCATGCAAAGAAACAAAGTCATAGCTTATGCCTCAAGACAACTAAAGCTACATGAGAAAAACTACACGACTCATGATCTTGAGTTAGGCGCTGTAGTTTTTGCTCTCAAAATCTGGAGACACTACCTATACGGTACAAAGTGTGTAGTGTTTACTGACCACAAGAGTCTCCAGCATATTTTCAATCAGAAAGAATTAAACATGAGGCAACAACGTTGGGTTGAACTTCTGAACGACTACGATGACGAAATTCGCTACCATCCTGGTAAGGCGAATGCCGTGGCTGACGCATTGAGTCGTAAGGAACGTGTCAAGCTTCACTGTGTTCAGGTTCGATCTGATATTCAAACCCGCATTTCTCAGGCTCAACATACTTATGTTACACAAGATTTGATGGGTAAGGAATTACCATATCATCTTAAACCTGAGCTTGAATTAGAGACTTTGGACTATTTTATTTCATGGGTCGTTTGTGGGTCCCAAGTCAAGATAATCTTCGCACCTTGTTAATGGATGAAGCTCACAAGTCTCGTTATTCTATTCATCCTGGTGCAGATAAAATGTATAAGGATCTTCGAACCCAGTACTGGTAGCCGGGTATGAAGAAAGACATTGCCTTATATGTTTCAAAATGACTTACTTGACTTAAGGTTAAGGCAGAACACCAACATCCCTCTGGATTATTGGAGCAACCAGAGATTCCAGTTTGGAAATGGGAAAACATTGCTATGGATATCATTACCAAGCTGCCACGCACTAAAAGAGGTCATGATGCCATTTGGGTAATCGTTGATCGTCTTACAAAGTCAGCATATTTCTTGCCGATCCGTGAGGATCTATCTGCTGACAAGCTTGCTAAAATCTATGTGGATAAGATTGTATCCCGACATGGTGTTCCTTTGAACATTATATCTGACAGAGATGCTCGATTCTCATCTCACTTTTGGAGAACCATGCAATCTGCCATGGGAACCCAACTTAATTCGAGCACAGCATATCATCCGCAAACGGTGGTCAATCTGAGAGAACAATCCAGACACTGGAGGATATGCTAAGAGCTTGTGTGATCGATTTTGGTGGTAGTTGGGATTCGCATCTACCGTTGATCGAATTCTCCTACAACAATAGTTATAACTCTAGCATCAACAAGGCTCCTTTCGAAGCTTTATACGGTCGAAAATGTCGTTCACCGGTCTTCTGGAATGAGATAGGTGAAGCTCAGCTTACTGTACCTGAACTCATTCTAGAGACTACAGATAAGGTCAAGAAGATTCATGATAACCTTCAGACAGCTAGAAGCCGTCAAAAGAGTTACGCGGATCGACGACGCAAGCCCTTAGAATTTCAAGTCGGTGACCACGTCCTACTCAAGGTATCCCCTTGGAAAGGTGTGATTAGATTTGGAAAGAAAGGAAAACTTACACCACGCTATGTTGGACAATTCAAGATCGTTGAAAGAATCGGAAAAGTAGCCTACAGATTAGAGCTACCTCCTGAACTTGGAAATGTTCATCCAACTTTCCATGTGTCCAATATCAAAAAGTGTTTAGCTAATGAGAAACTCCACATACCACTTGATGAAATTCGGGTTGATAACACGATGCACTTCGTTGAGAAACCTGTGGAAATCATGGACCGTGAAGTCAAAAGGCTCAAACACAAGCGCATACCTATTGTCAAAGTTCGTTGGGAATCTAAACATGGCCCATAATTTACTTGGGAACATGAAGATTAGATGAAAGCGAACTATCCGCATCTATTCTCACAAGTTTCCTCTAAATAAATTTCGGGACGAAATTTCCTAAAGTAGGCGAGACTGTGACATCTGTGCTTGTGTAACCTTTGTACAAACTCTGAACAATTCTATATCAATAAAACAATGTGTTTTGATCCCAATGTTTGTTATTTATGTTTGACATTTTGCACATTTTGATTTTTGATCGATTTTAAACTCTTTATCGCTTTCTGGAAAGTTATACGCAAAATGATGCGTAAACGTAATCAGTTTAATGCGATAAACACTCCGGAACAGCAGCATAAGCTTAACATACCATAAATAACCTTTACATAACTTAGAAATAAGTTTTAAAGGGTTTGGTATGGCAAAAACACGTTTATTCGCTCACGGGGACTATTTGCGTCAAACTGTAAAAGTCTGCCGTTTCGTATGGCAACGTACATTCCGGAATATGATCATAAACTAAACATGCCATAAACAACCTAAACATATCTTAGAAATAAGCTTTGAGTGGTTTGGTGTGCAAAGATATGCTTATTTGATCATACAGGGACTAAAAGTGTCAAAAACGGCGTAAGTTTGCATTTACGCGCATATCTTACGTTCTGACCACATCCGGACATCCAAAAATTTTTGTAGATACTAAAATATATTATTTTAGTGATCGGAATGCAAAAATACCATTCGTCGCTTAATTTGGATCGTTTTCGCGTCCGTTTGAGTTTCGTCGTAATTAACCGAACAACGTGACCGTACGACCAAACGAACCGACATCCGTAATATTTCCGAGCATATTTCGAGTCCCCTATACTTTGACTACCTTGTAGAGCCTTGAAAATGGATTAACGGGGGTTAAAACTGCCAAAAATGAGCTTAATCAAGTGTAGGGACCAAACTTGTAACTTTTGAAACTTCGGCTGAACTTCAGGGAGGTCGCGGGCCGCGTTAGCCCAGTCCCATGTCTTACGTGGAGCGCGAGAGCATGCCCAGTAACAGAAAATTCATTTTCAGCAGCTGTTTGCAAATCCATGGGTTGTTCTTGCAATTTCTTTGTGTAATGACCAAGTTAAGCCTTCTCCAAGGAATAATAGTTATCACTAAACACATGTAGGGCTGAGATTCAATGCTTGGAGGTTACACAAACACATGGAATGATCTTGTGAACTCCCCTTAAGTATAAATAGCAAGGCCATCTCCTTGTTTCATTGCTCATTCTTCTTATTCTCCTCTCTAGCTCTGATTTGAAGCTACCACAAGTGTTGGATACTTCATCTCTGGATTTTCTAGTTTGACCAACAGTTTGACTTTCGGTTTTGACCATCAATTGGTCAAGTCAAAGTTCAATTGAACTTTGCAACGTGATTGTAATCACGATGGTTATAATCCTTAGCGATTATATCTACTGATTACCACATTAACTAGGTGTAGTGACGAGTCAAAGTTTCGGTCAAAATGCGTTTTAGCGCGCATTTTGCAACGGAACTACTTTTAGGTATCAAAACACTTTGTTTTGATACCAAATCAATTTTCTAAGTTAGTTAAACATGTTTTGACATGTTTAACTCGTCACTACTAGTTTAGTGCTTGTTTAGGGTCGTAAGTTAAGCTGTCTAGACAACCACTTAGACTTTCGAACCCGACCCGTTTGGTCGATCATTAGGATCCGACCAAGCTTAGTTAGTGATCATAGTTGCATAGGTAATAACCTACTGAGGTTATACCTTATGACCACTTAGGTTGGTTAGTTATTTGTTAAGTAGTTTATATGCCTATAGGAAATGACCAAAATGCCCTTTTGAAGCATAAATCTGTATTTTTGCATATTTGATCAACTTTTCGACATATAATCTAATTTAGTAACATGTTTAGGCAAAATTGGGCATGTAAGACTTGACATAGCACATAATTAACCATCCGACCTTAGTTTTACGCAAACGACACGTTATAGTGGCTTAAACTACCATAACGGGTCGAAACGGGTCAAAAGCACTTAGGTAGACTTCCAAATCAGAATGTTAGCCCTATTAAATCATACCATATGAGTTCAAATCCTCATTTGATTTATAGAACCTCATTCTATCCTATCTCCTGATTTAGGATCCGTTTATTAACATAGTTACCTACTTTAGGTTCCTTGTTGATTCCGTGATCCTTGGAGCTTTATTTGGTCTTATTATCAAGACTAATAAGTAATCCCAAGTGAGTACATAGTCCCCTCTTTTACCGCTTTCAAATACTTTGGGTGATACACATGTGCATACTTGTTACTTTTGTGCTTTTTTCATTGCTTTTATGACATAAACATGCTAGTTTCACCTAGCACACCTATAGTACTTGATTTCACTATGTTTTGCTATGTATGTTTACTAAGCATGCTAGCACATTGATTTCATTAGACACTTTGTTGCATATGTTTACTTAGCATATGGACACATTGATTTCATGAACATTTCTACTATGTATGTTTACTTAGCATACTTAGGACATGGTTTTCACATGCTACATTGGTTATGACATTTGGTATACTTAATCGGGACAATAATACATTCATTAACATTGATCACGCCGCTCGGTAGTATGTCATGGTACCATAAAACTTGACAAATCCCGTTCTCGACTTCCGAGGTTTGTTTGGAAGTAGAGAATAACAGAATCCGATATACATAATTTAGATAAACCTTTAATTTGTTTAAAGGTTTGTCGTCACAGTCGCAAGGCTTGAATGTATGCGATTAACATTACTGCATAAATGTTGGTAATCATAAAGCATTGTTTTCTGCAAAACATAACATTTGATTTAAACTAGGGTTTATTCAAAGACTTTGTTTTGTGCATTTTCCTACGGGGTTGAGTAAATTCTTTTGTTCACCGTACATGACATTGTTTTCACATCGACATTATCATATAGTTTGAGTAGATACATTCTACTTGCTATACATTACATTTGGATATACATGACACAGTTTACACATGACATTGAACTTGGTTTATACATAAACATTTTGACATTTGTTTTAAACAAGACATTTTGGTTGATTATTGATAAGTATCTTAAATAACGAGGCTGTGTGTTATATGATAAAAGCATGGTGGATACGCCGCTGGTACTTCCTATATATAAGTGCTTTCATTATATTACACGTAGTAGCATTATCTAAGCCACTTTGACAGGAACAAAGACATGATACATTTTTTACAAAAACACTACATTGTTTTACAAATCACATATTTTATACAAATTCATTTCCACTTGGTTATTTATTTAACCATGCATATTTCTTTTATATCATATGATTTTCTTATTGATTTTCACATGATTTTATAAAAGAAAACATTTTACAAGGTTCATGACTACTTTTTGTTAAACACTTCTTTTAACTACAAGTCATGAATCCTGCATAAACAAAACCTATGTATCTCACATGCAGTTTTATGCTGACGTACCTATTTTCGCATGTGTTTCAGGTGCTAATGTGTGATGATGTTTGTGCTACACTTAGGCGGACTTGGGCCATAGTGACTTAAAAGACAGTTAATTATGTTATGTTTTTGTTAATTCATAAGACAATGTAAACTTTAATCCTAATAATAAAAAACTTTAATTACCATGGTTGTTGAAACAATAATTCTGTCGCATCACTCCCCGACGTTTCCGCCGCGGTTTGTTGTTTTAACGCGGTAGGGGTGTGACAACAAACGTTAAATGGAACTTAACAATTATATCTTTAACGTTTCCATTAAGTTAACAACTTACCATCGAATCGTTCGGTTAACGATACGTTAGAGCTCAGTGACACTTAGTTTGGTTATCTCTTTTATTTAGAAACTTATAAGATATTCTGTGTTTGGGATATTATAGAATGCACGCTAGCAAATCACGTCTTGGAAACAACATCACAAAGTAATATTAAGATATCTTTGCACAAGGACATCCATGTGAGTTCATAACCCCACCTTTTTATGATTTTACATTTTCATAAATGTTTTCGGTGTGGAAAGACATGCACATTTTGCAAAGCATCCAAGGTTTTCGATAAACATAAACTACATATTTCTAAACCATTTTACAAACAAGTTTTAACTAACAAAAATGGTTTGTGAACGTCAATAAACACAAATGGTTTACGAAAGGTTTATGATAACTATACCGATTTTTCAAACAAGTATATTTTCGAAATGTGCATACAACGTTTTCTAGTTTTCTAAACTTCGGAAAAATACAGGTGCTATGGTATTGATGTGTGTAAAATGCAACATATAAATTACATCAAATGAGGCATAAAACTAACCCTTTTTTTGTACTAATGTTGGAAAAAGTATGTTTTTGTCTTCCTTTTGTATTTTCAGGACCAAATGAGCTTAAACGAACAAAAGGAACAAATATGCAACAAAAACTAACATAAATACAAAGAAAAGAAATAAACGTGACATGCCCGACCCCTCGACAGCATCTCCAAGAGCAAAAACAAGAAACATAAGGCTTACCATGGCCTGTGCCCACTGGACACGGGGGCGTTGTCAGGTGTCTATAGAAATGGACAAAGCTGCGGAAGCTTCTACGCCTACCACGGGGGCGTGCCCAGCTCAGCACGGGGCGTGGTCAACACTAAGATTTTCAAAATCTTACAAATCTTGGTAGTACAGATATGCTTCTGCACACGGGGCCATGCCCAGCGAACACGTGTCGTGTGGAGCCCAATGCTGACAAATGCAATTAATAAAGGAAGAGAAAAGGGATGGCCACGGGGGCGTGTCCACTGGACACGGGGCCGTGGCCGGGCTTCTTTTCAGGCTATAATGTCACACCCCAACCGATGGCGGAATCATCGGGGAGCGGCACTAGGCGAATCAGATTGCTCAGGAGAATCCATAACAACTATTTTGCGACAATAATTAATGTGTTCATTATCCCATACTAATATACAATTACAATCACATAAGTCGTCACATATTTCTTATCCTCTCGAACAATACAAATCCGACAACCTAGATTTTAGTTGAGTTTCTAGACTTCCTAGCTTGATTGAGATAGTCTGCGATTTAACCTGCAACATACGTTAAAATAATGTCAATACAAAAGTATTGGCGAGTATACAGGTTTGATATGTAGTAGCATAATAGATTAAAAGTGTTGCGAATTTCCTACATACATAAACGGGATACACGACATATATACTCACAAAACCGATACTACCAGCTAAGTCCTCGATGCTCGAATACGCGATGGCAAATTAGACCCCGTCGGGTGCAATAGTATTATACTAGTCATGGCGGGACGTCACGAGTATAAGTCCTAGCACATATGTAACTAGCATCACGTATAACTATGCAAGTAAGTCATTCGCAAGTGATAAATAGTTTAAGCATTTGATACGATTTGATTCGATAGCAACGTATGTTACACCCAAAAGTGCAAAAGCAAAAGGGATTCAAGTATACTCACAGTGCGTATTTAGCGAGAACACAACTCGATTGGATCAGCGGAGAGCGGGTCTGAGTTAGCCTAAACATCGGATGGTATCGTAAGCGATGCACGGTGTGATAAACGTGAAGAGTCGAGTAATCGGCTTAATTGCAATCCGATCGGTTATCAATCCAGTCAGATGGCTTAACCGAATGGTCTGTCCGGTCGGACAGCATTAGTGGTCTAACCGGGCTAATGATACGGAGTCAGATAACCTTATCCGGTCGGATGACCTTATCCGGATGGATAACCTTATCCGGTCGGATAACCTGATCCAGATCGGTGACCTATCCAGTCGGATAACCTGATCCGGACGGATGACCCATCCGGTCAGATAACCTGATCCGGACGGATGTCCTATCCGGTCGGATAACCCTAACCAGTCGGATGACAGTAGTCTGTTCCAACGTCCTGATCAAATTTATGGTTTTTGGAAAGATTACAGGTGGTTTTACCAAAATGGTGTGACATCGTGTTAAACAAATGAAATTTCATCGGTTCCGACCCGTTCTAACGGTCGGGAACCACCCCGTTCCATCAGATCTGGCCGTTCTTGACAGTTTTCCCATGTCTAACCCTAAATCGCACAACACTTTGATTAGATACATAGATTTTTAGGTGAGATTGATATAAAAACATGGGAAAATCACTCAGATCTGAGTTGTTTATGGTAAAATGAGGTCATACTTCGAAGTTCATACGAACTCTTGATGACATCATCTTAAAACACCTCAAATCAGTAGATTTCACGGTGAAAAGTTAAGTTTTAAAAGATAGAAAGGTGTAGAATTGAGTGTGGATCCTGGAAGTACAAGATTTAGGTTGAGATCTTACCGGAATCGCGAGGAATCAAGAGAATAGGGTCCAAGAGCGTGTTGGCCGAGTGGGAGCTGTCACATCACTGTTCAAGTGAAGTAACTGGCTATTTATAGGCAAGAGAGAAGAGTGGACGAGATTTGGTGTGTAGGGTCGGATGGCTCATCCGTTCGGATGGCCCATCCGTTCGGATGGCCTATCCTGGTGGATTTCTAGCGCGACGAGATTTATTGTTTCGAGCGTTGCGATAGATTTGGTTACACAATCTCCTATATTTATTTATTATATATATAATTATTCACGTTGGGTCGTATATACATATCCGTGTTTCAAAGTTGCGAGACAATAATCGGGTTTCGAATATGCGATTATTTATGACGCTTCACGGTCATCGAGGAGGGTAGTATAGGTCCTCGCTCAACGTCCTCGTGAACGTTAATATGTGTGCTGCGATGTGCGTTTTGAGTAATGAGTTGCACTGCGACACATCACGGCTGTCAAGGAGGGTAGAATTGGTCCTCACTTGCCATCTTCATGGTTGTCAGCAAGTACAATGTGATGTGATAGCGATAAAGTATGTGTAATATGCGAAAATACTGCGATTTACCGATATAGGTACATTATGATCCGAATCTTTGGTGCTAGGCGTAACGAGTGTAGCGAGTAGTAACTATACACGAAAGTGCGGGTTGTTACAGTCTCCCCTGCTTTAGGAGATTTCGTCCCGAAATCAATCCAACAGATAGACTTTTGAGAGTTGTTCCTGTAGAAGTAGTGATGCAGCGAGTTAATTGACTGAGGGTTGACAAGCGAGAGCGTTTCGAGTAAGAGAGATCGATTACGATAGCGAGAGGCGACGTAATGACAAAAGTAGCATCCCACGAGTTGGCGTTTCAAAAGTACCTCGAGTCGGGAAGAATTTGTAAGTTCGATGCGATTGAAATTTTAAAGAACTTGAAAGGTTTCTCATAGCGTAAGGTTAACTGAGTGGATTGTTAACCAACGTTGCAAGAAACATTCGTTTTTAGAAATTTAAAAGAAATTTGGAAGGAAATCTTGAAAAATTTTCTTATAACGTAGGGTCAACTGAGTCGATGTTAACCAACGTTGCAAGAAATTTTAGGTTTTAAACATTTTAAGGAATTCGAAAATGAAAACTGGAGTTACGGAAACCCTCCTATGACATGGGTTCAAGTTGAACTCGATTTCGAACCAATGTCTTAAGAAAGATTTCGTTTTATTGTTGCAAAAGTTTTAAAGAAGACTGGACTTATGAGACTTCCCTTGGGCATGGAGTTAAGCAGATTCGATGTTACCTCCACATTGTGAGGAAATTTCACTTGTCCAATGGTTTTAATAATAAATGAATCAGTTTTTTTTCTTTTAACAGTTTGAAAAGTTAATTAACATCGAGCCCCACTTGGAACTTTCTCATGAAGTTCTGTTAATAATGTTAAAACACTTATATATAGGAAGTACCAGTGGCGTATCCACCATGTTTCTCCCATATTACTTCCGTTTCGTGAGGCGGTGTCATGCGTGCCGATATGACACAGATAGAATTGTGCTACCTCGGTCCAATCGATAGGGAGTCAGACCGAGTTGAAGATAGAATTGAATAGGTTAAATAGGCGAGTTGAATTGCGAACGTAGCTATAACAGCATGCGCGAGTAGCCTGGTGACACAAAGCATTGATGTGTCGTGTCTGGATAGGCATCGAGCGATAAGCGAATAGCGCGATTTCGATTAGATTCCACATTATCCCACATAGCACGTTTCCACGAGAGTTTGCTAACATGGTGAAACACCACATTCAACCAGGTTAGTTTTGTCCTGTGAAGTGATGTCATGCATACTAATACCACACAGACTGCGATGAATACCAAGCGATGAGCGACGAGCGATAAGCGGTACGCGATAAGCGAATAAGCGATAGACGATACACTATAAGTGATTCGCGATAAGCGAGTAAGCGAATAGGCAATTAAGCGAATAACACGAACACAACACAAGCGATGCCGGTGGCGATAAACGAATTGCGATAAGCGGTACGCGATAGCGACAACCGACGAGCGATAAGCGACGGTTGTTGTGTTGCAAGCGATGGGGATATGCGCGATTTATGCGATTCGATTCAATTTGATTAACACCATAGAGTTTAACTAACATTAGACCCCACATGGCCTTTTTCCACGAAAGCCTGCTGATATGACTAAAACACCTTGCTTTAACCATATGAGCTTCATCTCGTGAAGCGAGGTCATGTGTGCTAACGTAACACAAATATCACAGATAACGATAGGCGATAGCGATGGTGATAGCGATAGAGTGACACACAACAAGTGATATGGCGATTTGCACGATAAGCGGTAGCGATTCACATAATAAGCGGTAGCAATTGCGAGATAGATTTAAGCGATAAAGCGATTACGAGCGTGTTGACTTACGAAAATCCTTGCGATGACACGCTTTGAGTTGCGATACAGACTTACGACCAGTCTTGCGTTGATGCAATTGCCCTGCGGGGTAGACCCTCCAGAGTCCATTGATGAGGCGATTGCACTGCATTTGCAGACTTACGACAAGTCTGGCGATGATGCGGTTTAGTTGTTACGCCTTGCGATTGAGTGTAGTGTGTTGAAAATAATCACAATAGTATAATAGGTCTAGTAACTTTCAACTCCACGTGGCACTTTCTTCACAAAACTTCGGTTAGCATGGTGAAACACCGTCCTGTTTCAACCACATGCCTCCGTGCCGTGAATAGGTGTCACATTTCGTCAGACATGGTCAAGACGCTTATATATAGGAAGTACCAGCGGCGTACCCACCACGCTTAACCATGCCCTGAATGTTAAGGCATTATTGAAACTCACTACGATCTTCGTGCACTAACCAAAATAATCTCGTGTGCACCCATGGTTAATTTGATTCTTGCACGTTTATGCCACCTTATCTCAAGAACGCATAATAGGGGTAAAATACATTATATAGTACATAGTGCTAGCATTTAGATTGTGCGCGAGTATAAGAGAGAAAATAGAATCCACATGTGTCGAGTTATAAAATAAGTTCCCACACATAAAAGAAATTGACGGCGAAAAAGTCGTATTACTACAACAACATTAGAAGCAAAATAACGTTGTTGTGGAGTACTTCTGCAGAGACCGCGGTTGTTGCTGAAATTCCTCAAGGTTGCGGTCCTGTGCGGCAGTTCTGGGTAAAATGACCATACCAGTTGCAATTGTCGCAATAGCGACAGTTTGTTCCTGGTGGGTGATGATACGTACACATGAGACACAGGGGATGGCTTCCGGTGTAGTCGCGCTTTACAAGAACGGGGGCAAATCGTAGCGGTGTGGGGTTTGGAATTTCATCCACGCTTGGTTCCTTTCGCTTGTGGCTGAGCTCGTTGCGATCCTGAGATGAGGTGTCGTTGTCGTTGGGGGGTTCATCTGATGATTCGCTGGAGGCATCGTCGGTGGAATCTTCAGAAGGATCGTCGGTAGAATCATTAGAAGATTCACTGGATGAATCGATGATGATTTCTTGATGAGCTTGTTTGACAGGATTCTTGGAGAAGAATCCGTCCAAGACTCGTTTGTTGTTGATTTCGGCGGCCAAACGGTAGGTTTCTTCTATGGTAGCAGGTCTTGCAGCTTCGACAAAATCACCCACACACTCAGGCAAGCCGCGAATGTACTTCAGGATGGCTTTTTCTGAAGTGTTGACTTGACTTGGGCAGATTACGCTAAGCTGTTTGAACCTTGCGGTGTAGCCAGCGTTGTCACCTCCGACTTGCTTGATTTTCCAGAATTCGTCTTCTAGCTTCTGAACTTCGTGAGGAGGACAGTACTCTTTCTTCATGAGCTATTTCAGCTCATCCCAAGAGAGAGCGTAAGCTGCATAGATCCCACGTTTGTTTCGTTCGGCGGTCCACCAGTCGAGTGCTCGCGATTGAAATACTCCGGTAGCGCAAGTGGTATGGAAACTATCAGGACACCCACTTTGACGAAGGGTAACTTCGATAGAGTCGAACCACTGGAGTAGTTGAGATACACCTCCTTCACCCGTGAACTCCATCGGATCACAGGTTTTGAAGTGTTTGTAAAGAAAAGTAGATTGCGGCTCTTTTGTCTTGACGTCTTCCGAAGCTCGAGAGTTGCTAAGAGAGTGCACTTGAGCGACGATTTAAGGAATCATTTCGGCCACTCCCTTGACCACAAGGGAGGAAATCCTCTTTTCGTCCCTTCGTTTGGCTCATCTCCTTGCTGACATTCTCGAAGTAGAGTTGTTGGAAGGCATCTAGACAAAAAGAGACTTGGAGTGAGATTCGATCATAATGGTTTTTGAGTTTTGCGGTGCGATTGAGCGTGTTCAAAACTTGGTGCGATAATATAATAATAATGTGAAATCACATAGGAGACATGAAATTCCTAAGTTCTCACACAATGGCTTGTTTGTTTATACGTATATATGTATTTATATAGATGTAATTTGTAATCATACACATACAGGTCGATTTAGAATATGCGAGGACGCGTTGAGGTGAGAAAGCAAGGGCAAAAAACTTGACGTTAGTTTTGTTGCGATCATTCGGTCTTCGTTTTAGATTGCGATAGCTGTGCGAGTTGTGCAGTTGCAAAAGCAGGGAGTGAAAATCGAGAAATCGATAAAGCGTAAAGTTTAAAAGTGTAAACACATAAGCGTAAGTAGGTTCTGATAAGCGTATAATCGGTGAGTCGCAAGCTAGAAAAATAGATAGAGTGCCTCGGGTGTTTAGGCGTCGACTACCCAAGGTAACTCAACCATATCCAACCAGTTCGTGCGCGCGCGTTGACCTAGAAGACTTATGCTTCCACTGGGATGCAGCTCATGGCATTCGTCCTCCTAGTCATCGCGTGGCTCGAGTCATTGTGATAGTCGAGTCCTTGGTGAGAGCTTTTTTTTTTTAAAACCATTTTATAGAGAGGGGAACGGCTTGTTAAGGTACAGGTTTCACCCCTGACTTAACAACTTCGTTCCTAATTGTGGTTATGCTCTTCGAATAAATTCGTGAGTCCACTAGATTTCGAAATGGAGACTTTTGTCGAGATGTGGATGTCACTCCTAACTCGATGAAAGGTTCTCGTGTTAGAAAAATGCGTTGAGTGAGCGATCTCATCGAGAGTTCTTGGTCTTCACACCTGGTCTCGACTGGATCACTCGGTTTCGTTATGCAAGTATTTTCGAAAACACGTGTATTGTGTTGGCCTTAGGAAAGGCTAAGTAATACTCAGGCCTTAGGAAAGGCTCTTCGCGTGAAATTGTAGTATGTGGTGTTCACGCGAAGTAGTAGTTTTAGTGACTTCGAAAGAGAGTATAAATAGGCCCGTGCAATTCCTACTAAGTTCGCACGAGTCGTCCCGTTGGTACTTAGACTATAGACTAGTTTATTTCTAAGACAACGAACCCGGACTAGGTCGTGTCTTTCCTAATTCCCTATAGTTATGGCTCTGATACCAATCTGTCACACCCCAACCGATGGCGGAATCATCGGGGCGCGGCACTAGGCGAATCAGATTGCTCAGGAGAATCCAGAACAACTATTTTGAGACAATAATTAATGCGTTCATTATCCCATACTAATATACAATTACAATCACATAAGTCGTCACAGATTTCTTATCCTCTAGAACAATACAAATCCGACAACCTAGATTTTAGTTGAGTTTCTAGACTTCCTAGCTTGATTGAGATAGTCTGCGATTTAACCTGCAAAATACGTTAAAATAATGTCAATACAAAAGTATTGGCGAGTATACAGGTTTGATATGTAGTAGCATAATAGATTAAAAGTGCTGCAAATTTCCTACATACATAAACAGGATACACGACATATATACTCACAAAACCGATACTACCAGCTAAGTCCTCGATGCTCGAATACACGATGGCAAACTAGACCCCGTCGGGCGCAATAGTACTATACTAGTCATGGTGGGACGTCACGAGTATAAGTCCTAGCACATATGTAACTAGCATCACGTATAACTATGCAAGTAAGTCATTCGCAAGTGATAAATAGTTTAAGAATTTGATACGATTTGATTCGATAGAAACGTATGTTACACCCAAAAGTGCAAAAGCAAAAGGGGTTCAAGTATACTCACAATGCGTATTTAGCGAGAACACAACTCGATTGGATCAGCGGAGAGCGCGTCTGAGTTAGCCTAAACATCGGATGGTATCGTAAGCGATGCACGGTGTGATAAACGCGAAGAGTCGAGTAATTGGCTTAATGGCAATCTGATCGGTTATCAATCCGGTCGGATGGCTTAACCGAATGGTCTGTCCGGTCGGACAGCATTAGTGGTCTAACCGGGCTGATGATACGGAGTCAGATAACCTTATCCGGTCGAATGACCTTATCCGGACGGATAACCTTATTCGGTCGGATAACCTGATCCAGACGGGTGACCTCTCCGGCCGGATAACCTGATCCGGACGGATGACCTATCCAGTCGGATAACCTGATCCAGACGGGAGACTTATCCGGTCGGATAACCTAATCCGGACGGAAGACCTATCCGGTCGAATAATCTAATCCGGACGGATGACCTATCCGGTCGGATAACCCTAACCGGTCGGATGACAGTAGTCTGTTCCAACGTCTTGATCAAATTTATGGTTTTTGGAAAGATTACAGGTGGTTTTACCGAAATGGTGTGACATCGTATTAAACAAATGAAATTTCATCGGTTCCGACCCGTTCTAACGGTCGGGAACCACTCCGTTCCATCAGATCTGCCGTTCTTGACGGTTTTCCCATGTCTAACCCGAAATCGCACAACACTTTGATTAGATACATAGATTTTTAGGTCAGATTTATATAAAAACATGGGGAAATCACTCAGATCTGAGTTGTTGATGGTAAAATGAGGTCATACTTCGAAGTTCATACGAACTCTTGATGACATCAACTTTAAACACCTTAAATCAGTAGATTTCATGGTGAAAAGTTGAGTTTTAAAAGATAGAAAGGTGTAGAATTGAGTGTGGATCCTGGAAGTACAAGATTTAGGTTGAGATCTTACCGGAATCGCGAGGAATCGAGAGAATTGGGTCCAAGAGCGTGCTGGCCGAGTGGGAGCTGTCACATCACTGTTCAAGTGAAGTGACAGGCTATTTATAGGCAAGAGAGAAGAGTGGAGGAGGTTTGGTGTGTAGGTCGGATGGCTCATCCATTCGGATGGCCCATCCGTTCGGATGGCCTATCCGTTCGGATGGCCTATCCGTTCGGATGGCCTATCCGTTCGGATGGCCTATCCTGGTGGATTTTCTGGCGTGACGAGGTTTATTGTTTCGAGCGTTGCGATAGATTTGGTTACACATTCTCCTATATTTATTTATTATATATATAATTATTCACGTTGGGTCGTATATACATATCCGTGTTTCAAAGTTGCGATACAATAACCGGGTTTCGGATATGCGATTACTTTATGACGCTTCACGGTCATCGAGGAGGGTAGCATAGGTCCTCGCTCAACGTCATCGTGAACGTTAATATGTGTGCTGCGATGTGCGTTTTGAGTAATGAGTTGCACTACGACACATCACGGCTGTCAAGGAGGGTAGAATTAGTCCTCACTTTCCATCTTCGTGGTTGTCAGCAAGTACAATGTGATGTGATAGCGATAAAGTATGTGTAATATGCGAAAATACTGCGATTTAGCGATATAGGTACATTATGATCCGAATCTTTGGTGCTAGGCGTAACGAGTGTAGCGAGTAGTAACTATGCACGAAAGTGCGGGTTGTTACAGTCTCCCCTGCTTTAGGATATTTCGTCCCGAAATCAATCCAACAGATAGACTTTTGAGAGTTGTTCCCGTAGAAGTAGCGATGCAGTGAGTTAATTGACTGAGGGTTGACAAGCGAGAGCGTTTCGAGTAAGAGAGATCGATTACGATAGCGAGAGGCGACGTAATGACAAAAGTAGCATCCCACGAGTTGGCGTTTCAAAAGTACCTCGAGTCGCGAAGAATTTGTAAGTTCGATGCGATTGAAATTTTAAAGAACTTGAAAGGTTTCTCATAGCGTAAGGTTAACTGAGTCGATTGTTAACCAACGTTGCAAGGAACGTTCTTTTTAGATATTTAAAAGAAATTTGGAAGGAAATCTTGAAAAATATTCTTATAACGTAGGGTCAACTGAGTCGATGTTAACCAACGTTGCAAGAAAGTTTAGGTTTTAAACATTTTAAGGAATTCGAAAATGAAAACTGGAGTTACGGAAACCCTCCTATGACATGGGTTCAAGCTGAACTCGATGTCGAACCAATGTCTTAAGAAGGATTTCGTTTTGTTGTTGCAAAAGTTTTAAAGAAGACTCGACTTATGAGACTTCCCTTGGGCATGGAGTTAAGCTGATTCGATGTTACCTCCACATTGTGAGGAAATTTCACTTGTCCAATGGTTTTAATAATAAATAAATCAGTTTATTTTTTCTTTTAACAGTTTGAAAAGTTAATTAACATCGAGCCCCACTTGGCACTTTCTCATGAAGGTCTGTTAATAATGTTAAAACACTTATATATAGGAAGTACCAGCGGCGTATCCACCATGTTTCTCCCATATTACTTCCGTTTCGTGAGGCGGTGTCATGCGTGCCGATATGACACAGATAGAATTGCGCTACCTCGGTCCAATCGATAGGGAGTCGGACCAAGTTGAAGATAGAATCGAATAGGATAAACAGGCGAGTTGAATTGCGAACGTAGCTATAACAACGTGCGCGAGTAGCCTGGTGACACGAAGCATTGATGTGTCGTGTCTGGATAGGCCCCGAGCGATAAACGAATAGCGCGATTTCGATTAGATTCCACATTATCCCACATGGCACGTTTCCATGAGAGTTTGCTAACATGGTGAAACACCACGTTCGACCAGGTTAGTTTTGTCCCGTGAAGCGATGTCATGCATACTAATACCACACAGACTGCGATGAATACCAAGCGATGAGCGACGAGCGATAAGCGGTACGCGATAAGCGAATAAGCGATAGACGATACACGATAAGTGATTAGCGATAAGCGAGTAAGCGAATAGGCGATTAAGCAAATAACACGAACACAACACAAGCGATGCCGGCGGCGATAAACGAATTGCGATAAGCGGTACGCGATAGCGACAACCGACAAGCGATAAGCGACGGTTGTTGCGTTGCAAGCGATGGGGATATGCACGATTTATGCGATTCGATTCAATTTGATTACCACCATAGCTGAACATGGGGCCGTGCCCAATCTTTGTTACTGGCAATCCTCTTTTAAGTCAGACAGTAGCTGAACATGGGGCCGTGCCCACTAAACAGGCCCCCATGCCCAAGCTTCAATTACTGAAAACATAACCGTAAGATCTTGATGGTTGGTAATTTCTGACTCAAACATGAGTGATATAGATTATTTTTACTTTCACTCCTCTTATGGTGCGTGGTGTCAAATATGTGGTGGATCTCACTGTCCCACCCCAACCACGTAAAACAACAAATCATGGCGAAAACGTCGGGGAGTGTTGTAACAGAATCATTGTTTCATAACACATGGATAAAAGTTCTGTTTTATTGAATTAAGTGTATTACATTATGTTGGACCCAGTATGGCCTTAAAACAACTTCTTTTCACGTAATATGGCAAGTGATTTCAGTAGATGTGAAAAAGATGTGCGGAAATGGAAATCAGACTTTCAAGAAACAAGACCTACAGAATTATCAAGTTTATATCACTTTGAAACAAAATGGTTTACAAGGTGATTGTAAGATTATTTTCTAGTACAAATGAATCTTGAATTCTGTGGGTGAGAGGGCAATGGAGTTTTGATGTATGTATCTATGAATGATAAGCTTTAAACTCACTTTGCTTCTCCTGGTTGAGCCTTCTATTTATAGACGGCTGGGTGCATGAATAAACAATAGTTTATTCATGAAATAAGTCCTGCAAAAAGTGGCCAATTGACATATTCATTGAATCCAACGTTCAAGTTGCCTTTTTCATCATGATATCCATTAATGTCAACTTGCTTTGGTAAGTGTGGCAGGATAGAGCCAATTTCAGACAAGTGGGGTTGTTTACTAGAAATTCTGATAAACCACTTCATCAGAATTTCTGGTGAACAAATCATTAGAAAAATCCTGATGATCAGAATCGTCAGAAACTGATGATATTTTATCAGAAATATCATCAGATCCATCATAAATGACCTTCTCTGATAATCCAATTCAGCTCTTGATCAACCTGTGTTTTGTTGTGCATTTCAATTGTCCCATCTGATCTTCTTGTTCTTGTTTGTGATCTTCAGGACTGTGATCTCTTCATTGATCCAGTTGATTGTGATTTTCTTCAATACTTACAGATAAAGTTTCCTAACAGTTTCCCCCTAAGTATTGTAAGAAAATGAACTATCTCTACATCTAACATAAACAACTTTCTTGAAAGAGAAATTTAAAAACAACTAAGTTCAGAAACATAGAACATAGTCAAACCAACCATAAATCAGACAAAAATAAAATATTGTTCAAAGACAGAATTTTGATCTCATAAATTCATTAATTGATCTTCACTCCACTTTTGTATTTGTCTCCTGGTTTCAGCCTTTTCTTGTGATCAATTGCCTTTTGAGTTTCTTTGTACATTTCTTTGTACCATCCTCTTGCTTCCATCCAGTTTTCAATGCATTCTTCAATTGTTTTTCTCAGCTATTCATTGTTCTTTCCCTTCTTCTTGAGCTGCTCTTGTTTTTCATTCATGCAGTTCCTTATATATTTTAGAGTTTGATTTGAATATCTGCATATATCACTGATTCTGAATAGAGCTTTCTCTTCATTTGCATCTTTGAAGACTACACACATTTCTGGTTTGTCAAAGATTGCTCCAGTTCTCACTAGTTTGGAAGGGATTTCAGCTGGAATTCTGGTGTTGGGAGGAGGTATTAATACCTTGTTGTTGTACTCAAAATTGATAGTTAGATCAAAATCTGCCACTGCAACTCTTTTGTATAGCTTTGCTCCTGCACTTTTGAGGCTTTCAAGGGCTCTTCTAACCACAACTGAATTACCTTTCATTTCATCAATGATATTCTTCATTTTGACTATTCCCAATGGGTGAATATCATCAGCCAGATTTGCATCAGTAACCTTTTGTTCACTGTTGTCTTTTCTGATCAGGGTATACTTGTTTTGTGCTTCATAACTTAAGATGCCTCCTCCAGTGGTCAAGGTATCAATTCTTTCAATTGATACTATTGGATTGGTCATGTGCTTGTGTAGAATTACCCAACATCCATTGTTTCTGTTTTCAACAATACCTTTGCTCATTGGAGAGAGTGGTCTCTTTGGGTTATCTTCTGGACCTTTCCAATAGTAATTCTTTAGATGTTCTTCAGGGTACATAATAGTGTGTAAATCACCTTTCAGCACATCCATTTCTTTGATGTTCCCTTCTGAATCTTCTATCATTTCTTTTCTTGGCCTTTTTGAGGAAGTTACTTCAAGTTCGATTCTTCTCTTCTCTTTTGTATCCATCCTTATGCTTAACTCTGTTTCTCCTGTGATGGCTGTAGAAGATGACTGAACTGGAACATGGTATTTCTGTTGTACCTTTGATGAGTCTGGCTTTGGGATATTTGGTGGAGGACCCATGAGTAACTTTTGTTTATCTGGAGGTGGACCCATGGGTTGCTTCTGTTTTTGTACTGTTGAGGTTTCTGTTTGTTTGGTTTGAACTTGTTGAATGGTTTCTTGTTGTTGTTGAGGAGTTTCTGATCTCCTTGTTTGTCTTTCTTGTGGAATTGGGGCTTTCAGTTCATGAAGATCAACTTTTGCTATTCTAGCAACATTATACTGCAATCTCTCTACTAACAAATGAACATTAGTGAGAAGTTGAGTATTTGTTTCTTCTTGTTTCTTCATTTTCTGAAACTCCTGGTTTTCTTGATTTCTTTGTGCAGTTAATTCCATCAACAGTTTCTCAAAAGCCTTAGCCATGCTGCTGTTGTTGGCTCTGAGGAACTGTATTTCTTCAAGAAGCTTCCCTGAACTTGAGCTTTCTCCTGCAGTTGCAACCTTAGCCATCTTTTTCTTGATATCATGCAGTTCCTTAAAAGTCTTCTCTAATTCTGATGAGCTCTCTTTGTTTTCTGATGACTTTTGCAGTTTGTTGAGGGCTGCAGCATTGTCTTCTGTTTGCTTCTGCACAGCTTTGACAGTTTCTGTCAAAACCTTGATATCTGACTCTTGATTTCTGATTTCTTCTAGTATCAAATCAAGTTTTCCTTCCGTGGTTGTTTTCACATTAGTAGTTGTGTCTTCAAGTTCCTTGTAAAGTTGTTTAGGGGACATAGATTGATGTCCTTGGGAAATAGGAGAAACAACTGATGTTTCCCTTCTAACACCAGCAGAAAACACATTCTCTGCTCTTCTGAGGTTAAGAGGATTTGAAGATTCCAAATTCTCTATATCCTCACTAGAAAATTGAAACACATTCAAATTCTGGTTTTCCTCATATCCTTGAACCTTTTCAGGTTCTCCATGAGTTGTTGAGAAACTCTTAGTTTTCTTATCCAGGTTTCCTTGATCAGTAGGCTGATCTCCACCTGTTGCCACCACATTTTCCTCCTCAGAATCTGATTCAGAAAATGGGTCCTTTGTTTCACTCACATTTTGTTTTTCAGAAGTGGTGCCTCTAAGTAAAATTTCATGTTTTCGTTGAATTGATTCATTAGAATCACTCTCAGAGAAATGAAATATGTTTAGTTTGGAGTGTTGTGCACATGTTTATCCCATATGCGAGATTTCAGCATGATGTTCTTCTACCACAGGACTCATATTCACATCTTCATTAGCTGGATGAGGATCAGATTCACCCTGCTGTTCCATTCTTGGTGTGCTTGACTCTTGTGCATCATGCTCCATGGGGGACACATTTTCAAAAACTTCTCTGTTCTCTGGCCTTTTGTTCAACATCTTCAGATATTCTGCTCTGTACGGTGAATTTTCTGGTATTAGATTCATCATTCTTTCTGATAGAGCAGGCACATCATAATCTGACTTCCAAGATCCTATGGCAGTCCAAGGTCTCATAATTTCTGTTTTCCACATATTTTCTGAGGCTGGAATTTCTAGGTTCCTTTCAGAAAAGGCATCAGAAATTATGATTGACAGAAATCTGGTAAAGGGTAGATGTGAATCTATCCTCCCAGAATTCGTTAGAATTGATCTTCTGATCAGAATAAATATTTCTGTTCCAAAATCAATGTTCAACCCACTAATGAGACTGAATATGATTGTTAGAATATTCTTATTTATCTGATCTGTACCTCCAATCTTTGAAGATAAACACTTGTTCAGAATTTCCATTAGAACTTGCCAGAAGGCAGGTAGCTTGTTTCTCTTGAATTCATTGATCTTTGAAATCTTTGTCTTGTAACCCATTACAGCATCGAGTTGTGAGAACATCTCTTCTTTTACTGGTGCTTCTTCATAGCTTTGGCTTAAGGGTAGTTCCAAACATTTCCTTATTTTCTCTGGTGATATAGTAATAAAGATATTTCCCCACACATGTGCTGTTAGCTCGAGTTGATTTGAGACTTTGAGAGTTTTTACAACTTGTTGTATCAGTTCTTCTGGTACCTCTCTGGTCTTTATGAGGGCTTGAGCTATGGGGCATCTGGTCAGAAATTCAATGAGAATTTGACACTTCAAATCATAAAGTTCAATGTTATCATTCATCGCTTCATTGTTGCTCTTTAATGGAAGAAATTCATCTTTAGTGATGAAGGGAACATAGTGTTCTGTTGGTGGTATGTTGATGTTGATAGCTGCCATTGAGAATTTTAGTTTTTGTTTCGGAGAAGGGTTTTAGGGTTTTGAATTTGAAGGTTGAAGATGGAAAACTCTGTTTTTGAATGAGGTATTTATAGTGTGTACAGACAGAGATTCTTGAGTGTTTGTCGTGGGTTGTTTGTATTCAAGGTGATTAATGACACCTTTATGATGTTTTAATCCTTTAAGAAAACAACCGTTTTTGAAAAACCTTTGGTTTATCTCTAATTTAATGTAAATCCTTTTAAAGAGACTTAGAGATTCCAATGATTTTGCGGATAAATACTAATGTCCACCTTGCACCTTTTCTCCATGTGGGACCCTTTTAGTTTCAAAAAGGTCCAATAGAAACCTTTTCCGGGTTTGTGTGTCTTCCCAGATTTTCCTCTTGATGATATATATCAGAAAATTTTGAATGAAACTTTTGAAAGTTGTATCTTCTTTATATATCATCAGAATTCATTTGATTCATAGACAGAGAATGAATCATCAGAGATTTTTTTTTTAGAAGAGAGGGAATGAGATAGGATCAGAAGACTTACATTTGTTTTTCTGGTGGTGTCCATGTCTCTAGGTGTTTTTCTGATATTTTCTAAAGCAGTTTGTTATGGAAGTTTTACCAGAAAATTTAGACCCATTTTTGAATTACCAGAATTTGTCTCCTGTCATCAGAAACCTTGAGTTTTGAGTTAGAGTTTTGATTTCTGATGATCATTTCATATTTACCCATTTCCCAAAAATATAAACCAACAGATCAAGCAAGCACAGAATATTAACATAATAACAGAAAAAATTTGTACAAGCAAAGCAAACAAAATCTAATCAATATCTATGCCTTCACCATGTTCCATTTCCAGAAGCAACAACAGATCAGTTATTAACCCATAGTTGTGGTTGGTGGGTACAAGCATGCTGAGACCCATGTTTTCTTGAAGTCTCATATCAGCTCTTGGATAACTTGCAGGAATGCCTGCAAAGTCTAGCTGGCTCGTTATTATCTTTGTCAGAAAACGAGGATACATCATGAATGGCTTGCCAACCCACATATTACTTGCAAGATCACTCATTAGATAATGAGAGAAGTTGTAAGGTACTTTGAGTACGAGTGCCAGTATGGGCTCCATCAATCTAAGAGATACTTCATGATGATTGATGACCTTCTTTGAAAAGCATGCACCCATCTGTGTGACCAGATATTGCCATGGCTTGATGAAGCCATGTTTGTTGATTGCTCGTTGTTGGGTTTGTGTGTGATAACCCATTTGCCTCAAGACATCATCCTTCTGAGCCCTTGTTGTCACACCCCGACCACGTAGAACATACAAAACGTGGCGGAAACATCGGGGAGTGTTGTAACAGAATTAATTGTTTCAAATCCATGGCAATTGAAGTTTCGTTTTATTGATTAAAGGTGTTACAATGTCTTAACAAACAAAGAAATACAACATAATTAACTAGTCTTGCATCTTTTATTGTCACTAAAGCCCAAGTCTGCCTATGTGTATCTTGATCATCTTATGCAACAGCTCCTGAAAAACACATGTGAAAATAGGTACGTCAGCATAAAAATGCCTGTGAGATACATAGGTTTTGTGAAAATAGGTTCCATGACTTATTTTTGAGAAAAATGTTTAGTCATGAACCTTGTAATTTGCTTTGTTTTGTAAATCATTTGAAAAACAATGAGTTCAGATGATATGTATAAATAAGTGAATAATGCATGGTTAAATGAATAACCAAGTAAAATGAGTTTGTAAAAGATAAGTTGTTTGTAAAACAATGTCTTGTGAAAAGTATGTTATTTGTATAAAATGTTCTATGTCTCAAACTGAAATGATTCAAATAACGCTACAATATGTAATACCATACAAACACTTATATATAGGAAGTACCAGCGGCGTATCCACCATGCTTGTATCATATTACACACGCATCGTTACTTAATCATTTAATCAAACCAAACCACCAAAGTAATGTTTAACAATAGTAGAAATGTTTATGTATGGTCAAATACGGTTCACACGGTTCGCAGATACAAACGGTTCACAGATACAAATGGTTCACAGATATAAACGGTTCACATATACAAACGGTTCACAGATATCAACGGATCACAGAGTTAAATGATTACAACGGTTCACATAGTCAAATGTTTACAACGGTTCAAAATGTAGTATAATGTGTTCATATGCTGGATAAGCATATGCAACAGAAAAGCAATGTAAAACAATGTACTAAGTATGCACATAATGGACATACATAGCATAAAATGTATTGAAATCATGTACTATAATGTACTAACGAACATAGCAGGTATATGATGTGAAAACAGGAAAGCATGAAAGTAACAAGTAGGCACATGTGTTCCACCCCAAAACAGTTTGGAAAACAGTAAAAGAGGGGTATATGTACTCACTTGAGATTGCTCAGAAGTCCTTGAGTAACAACCAAACAAAGCTAGAGATCGCGGATATCAAACGGCACCTAGTATAGGTAACTATGTTAATAAACCGGACCTAGATCGGAAGATTGGGTAGCATTAGGGTTTGTAAACCAAACGAGTGTAGAGACTCGTGTCATTTGGTTTAACAAAGCCTACATACTAAATGAAACTTAACCTGAGTGTTTTCGACCCATTACGACCCGTTTAGGTAGCTTATGCTACTTTAACGCGTCGTTCGCGTGAAACGCGTTCGGACCGCCTAACTAGTCCTATGACAAGTGTTATATGCCTAAACATGTTACATAATCAGTTATGTGACAAAAGTTTAGGTTACATATGCTTAATTACCAATTATACATGAAAAGGGTATTCTGGTAATTTACCTAAGGCATATAAACTACCTATCATACAACTACTCAAACGATGTGACCATAGGGTATAACCTCGGAAGGTTATTCCCTACCTACTATGGTCACCTAAAGTGTTTGGTCGGATCCTAATGATCGACCAAATGGGTCGGGTTCGAGGTATAAGCGATTCATTAGATCGCTTACCCTACGACCCTAGACAACGTGGTAATCAGTGGGCATAGTCCCAAGGGACTATGACCAACGTGATTACACTCACGTTGCGAAGTTCAAAAGAACTTCGCATTGACCATTACTGGTCAACGCTGAAAGTCAAACAAAGTTTGACTTTCGGACTCGAAAAGCAATAAAATAAGGAAAAGAACGAAAGAATACTTACGAAGGGTCCCCGAATGCTAACCCAGATCAAAATAGCTCAGGTATGAAACGAAGGTTCCAACTTAGAGCCCAAATGATCAGATTTGTGAGAAATGAAGAAAAGGGGGTGGGGTATTTATAGATTTCGGGTAACCGTTAAGATCGTTTCTTGAATAACGTGCCTTAATCGGAACCGTACACTTGTCGTAAAGTTGTGGTGTCCAGGAAGTTTGTTCTTATCCGCTGACTAGACGATAGGAAACGAGTGGACACGAATCAATCAGCTGCAACTTGCAAACAAAACATTGAATCTGGTCAGTTTTAGGCAGTCGCGTAGCGCGACTGGTAAGTCTTTAGGGCTCGCGCTACGCGACACCCCTCCCTGTTCCAGAAATGTTTCATAAATGACAGGTTTAGTCCCTGCACGTGTTTAAGCCCTTTTTCGATGCGTTTGAGCCCCGTTGACCTCATTTCAAGGCTCTAAAATGAAGTTAAAGTATAGGGAACTCAAAACATACTCAAAAATATGCCGGATGATGGTTCGTTTGGTCGTACGAACGCGATGTTCGCTTAATTACGACGGAATGCGCATAAGCGCGAAAAACGATCCAAATGACGCGACGAATGGATTTTTCTTAAGGCGATCAATAAAATATAATGTAGTCATGCTTACATAAATTTTTGGATGTCCAGATGTATTCAGAACGTAAGTTATGCGCGAAAATGCAAACTTGTGCACTTTTTGACACTTTTAGTCCCTGAATGACCCAAAAGTTTATTTTAGCATACCGAACCCCTCAAAGCCTATTTCTAAGCTATGTAAAGGATATTTATGGTATGTTTAACTTATGGTCATGTTCCGGAAGGTCTGTTACAGTTCAAATTGGCATACTTTCGCAGTTTGGCAAATTTAGTCCCTGTAAGCGATTAAACTTTGATTTCATCACACCAAACCTTCCAAAACTTATATCTAAGTTATGTAAAGGTTATTTAAGGTATGTTAAGCCTATTTCACTATTCCGGAGTGTTCGTTGCATTAAACTGGTTATATTTGCGCATCAGTGCGTGTATAACCTTCCAGAAAGCGATTTAGAGCTTGAAATCGAACATGAGTTGATATGCAAAAAAAAGATACACATATTTATACAAGTCCAAAGTATGAAATACATTATTTCATTGGTTTGGCATTTGCTTGATGGTTGAAATGACACAGGTGTTACAGTCTCCCCTACTTTAGGAAATTTCGTCCCGAAATTAATTCGTAGGAGTCTATTTGTGACTTTGTGTCAGATAACCACCAGAGATATGTAAAGCATAATCCTGTCATTTCCTTAACAGACATTCTTCAGAACAAAAATGAACAAACGGAGTCATTTTCCTCAACGAGTATTCTTCAGAAACGGAAATGAAGGAATAAACAAACGGGGATTCATTTCTTTAACGGAAAATCTTCAGAAACGAAAATGAACAAACGGAGTCATTTTCAACAGATGCTTCCTCAGAAACGGAAATGAGAATGATAGACAAACGGATATTCATTTCCTCAACGGACAATTCTTCAGAAACCAAAATGAACAACAGAGTCATTTTCAACGGCTGCTTCCTCAGAAACGGAAATGAGAATGATAGACAAACGGATGTTCATTTCCTCAACGGACAATTCTTCAGAAACGAAAATGAACAACAGAGTCATTTTCAACGGTTGCTTCCTCAGAAACGGAAATGAGAATGATAGACAAACGGATGTTCATTTCCTCAACGGATAATCTTCAGAAACGAAAATGAACAACAGAGTCATTTTCAACGGTTGCTTCCTCAGAAACGGAAATGAGAATGATAGATAAACGGATATTCATTTCCTCAACGGACAATTCTTCAGAAACGAAAATGAACAACAGAGTCATTTTCAACGGTTGCTTCCTCAGAAACGGAAATGAAAATGATAGACAAACGGATGTTCATTTCCTCAACGGATAATCTTCAGAAACGAAAATGAACAACAGAGTCATTTTCAACGGTTGCTTCCTCAGAAACGGAAATGAGAATGATAGACAAACGGATGTTCATTTCCTCAACGGATAATCTTCAGAAACGAAAATGAACAACAGAGTCATTTTCAACGGTTGCTTCCTCAGAAACGGAAATGAGAATGATAGACAAACGGATGTTCATTTCCTCAACGGATAATCTTCAGAAACGAAAATGAACTAACGGAGTCATTTTCAACGGTTGTTTCCTCAGGTTCGGAAATGAAGGATTTAAATAAACGGATATTCATTTCCCTCGACGGGTATTCTTCAGAACGAAAATGCACAAACGGAGTTATTTTCAACGGTTGCTTCCTCAGAAACGGAAATGAGAATGATAGACAAACGGATGTTCATTTCCTCAACAGATAATCTTCAGAAACGAAAATGAACTAACGGAGTCATTTTCAACGGTTGTTTCCTCAGGTTCGGAAATGAAGGATTTAAATAAACGGATATTCATTTCCTCAACGGGTATTCTTCAGAACGAAAATGCACAAACGGAGTCATTTTCCTCAACGGGTATTCTTCAGAATTGGAAATGAAGGATAAACGGATATTCATTTCCTCAACGGATATTCTTCAGAAGTGAAAAATGAATAGCTAGTTCATTTTTCCTCAACAGATACTTCATCAGAATTGGAAATGAATAGGGTTAACTTCTAGGTACATGACAAAGCTCGCTGTGGTTTCTGTGCACTAAATTCCATAATTATGTATGCATCCATAATTACGCAATTCCTTGCATAGTCCGCACAGTTTGTCTTGTAATGTTCATAAGCACATAATCACATAGTTGTTTAATTGTTATTATCTTGTTATTGATTGCTATTAACTTGGCACCTCGTACTTCGTTTCTCTTGGAAGAAACGGGTATTTAGGATTTTCGTGAAAAACGCAGGAGATCATAGAACGGAAGAAATTTGGAAGTAGTCTGTTCTTCAAGGAATGCGGTTCCTTGATTGTCGGTATTGTAGGGGATATGTTGTTTATACATACAATCACATAAATACATTTCAATGTAAATAAAAGATTTATTTATAAACAACGATAACAACTGTTTCTTGGATCTTGACAACAAAAGAAAATAATACATAAGACGTGATTATTTCTAAACGATGTTGTCTTCTGGTTGATCATATGCTCATCCCTGCGCTGGATTTGCATTAGCAAGCCTTGGGCAATTCCTACGAAAATGGCCCATCTCGCCACAGTTGTAGCAAGATCCCGGTGGAAAACGAGCTTGAGCAGGATAGTTGCCAGCTTGATTTGGTGCAACTGCGGTTGGGCAAACCCTAGCTGTATGGCCTATAAGTCCGCAAATTTGGCATGTGTGGCACTTCACCCCAGCATGATGATGTAGGCCACATTGGTTGCACAAGGGTGCAGTTCCGTTGTAGGGTTTCCTGGCAGGGGGTTGAGCTGGTTGGTTGAGAACGGCTTGATCATTGTGAGCGACCACAGCGTAGTTCTGAGAAGCCTTTCGCTTCTTTGACCTCTTAGGGGATCCAGTCTGTTCATCCATGATCTTTGATTCCTCGATTGGTTTCGATTCTTCGACCGGCTTCTTGTCACCTTTTCGGAAAAGTTTACCTTTCCTGATCTTTGATTCAGTCAAGGTTGCAGATAGCTCAATGGCCTGTCTAACTGTAGTAGGGTTGCTACCAGTCAAAATGTCTTGTATTGAATCAGGGAGGCCATCAATGTACTTTTCGATTGCCTTATCCAAAGGCGTGACCATGTTTGGGCATAACAGACTTAACTCTTCATAACGGTCCGTGTAGGCTCTATGCTCACCGCTGTCTTGCTCCAGATTGTCGAATTCCCTTTCCAAAGCCCTGATCTCGTGTCGAGGACAGAATTCCTTCATCATAAGGGCCCTAAGTTCAGCCCATGTCTGTGCTAGTGCAACTTCTGCACCACGATCTCTCATAACACCGTTCCACCACGTAAGGGCTCTCTTCTGGAACACACTCGAAGCAAACTCGACCTTGCGATTGTCAGGACACTGCACGTGGCGGAAAGTATTCTCAATGCTCTCGAACCATTGAAGAAGCCCAGTCGCTCCCTCAGAACCACTAAACTTGAGTGGTTTCGCCGAGTTAAAACTCTTGAAATTGCATGGACCATTGTTGTTGTTGTTGGCTTGATTCCATTGAGCAAAGAGGTTTGGGAATTGAGCAGCCATTTGCTGCGCAATGATTTCTGCCAGCTCGGCAGTCGCTATCTGGTTTTCGCGTCGAGGAGGCATTCTAAAAGAGGAACATGAAAGGAAACGAGTGAGAGAATTAGACGAAAAGGATGAGATGAAACAAATTTGATGAAAGCAATGGATAGTGGTCATTTGTTTGTTACTACAAAGCAACAAACGACCTCGGTGATTAATCAAAGTAAATAGGTCAAAAATAATGTATCGCGAAGGCATGCTCGCCTATAAGTGAACACTCATCCCAAGAATTCCCAGGTAAGCACAACTGGTCTCGCGTCTGGTTGAGATGTATACGAAGTGCTTGCCTAGACAGAAAACCCAGAATACAGGCATTCACCCTTCCAGTTTGCACGTGTTCACATTATTTAAAACCCAAAACCTTGACGAGATTTTGAAAATTCAAAGGGGTTCAAAACCATATAACAGTGGGTTCAAAACCTTACAATAAATCATCCTAGAACAGATGATTAGTTTTCAAAACGGTTTTGAAATTTATGTTCTAGTTGTGATTGTCGCCTAAGGATAGGTGACGGTATTGTTTTATGACTAAACGCAAGTAAACTCGCGTTAGGGTCCTAAGAAGGTTATAGACTAGGTCAAAGCATTACTAATAACCTAATTCCCTATAACCATTGGCTCTGATACCATCTTTTCTGTCACACCCCGACCACGTAGAACATACAAAACGTGGCGGAAACATCGGGGAGTGTTGTAACAGAATTAATTGTTTCAAATCCATGGCAATTGAAGTTTCGTTTTATTGATTAAAGGTGTTACAATGTCTTAACAAACAAAGAAATACAACATAATTAACTAGTCTTGCATCTTTTATTGTCACTAAAGCCCAAGTCTGCCTATGTGTATCTTGATCATCTTATGCAACAGCTCCTGAAAAACACATGTGAAAATAGGTACGTCAGCATAAAAATGCCTGTGAGATACATAGGTTTTGTGAAAATAGGTTCCATGACTTATTTTTGAGAAAAATGTTTAGTCATGAACCTTGTAATTTGCTTTGTTTTGTAAATCATTTGAAAAACAATGAGTTCAGATGATATGTATAAATAAGTGAATAATGCATGGTTAAATGAATAACCAAGTAAAATGAGTTTGTAAAAGATAAGTTGTTTGTAAAACAATGTCTTGTGAAAAGTATGTTATTTGTATAAAATGTTCTATGTCTCAAACTGAAATGATTCAAATAACGCTACAATATGTAATACCATACAAACACTTATATATAGGAAGTACCAGCGGCGTATCCACCATGCTTGTATCATATTACACACGCATCGTTACTTAATCATTTAATCAAACCAAACCACCAAAGTAATGTTTAACAATAGTAGAAATGTTTATGTATGGTCAAATACGGTTCACACGGTTCGCAGATACAAACGGTTCACAGATACAAATGGTTCACAGATATAAACGGTTCACATATACAAACGGTTCACAGATATCAACGGATCACAGAGTTAAATGATTACAACGGTTCACATAGTCAAATGTTTACAACGGTTCAAAATGTAGTATAATGTGTTCATATGCTGGATAAGCATATGCAACAGAAAAGCAATGTAAAACAATGTACTAAGTATGCACATAATGGACATACATAGCATAAAATGTATTGAAATCATGTACTATAATGTACTAACGAACATAGCAGGTATATGATGTGAAAACAGGAAAGCATGAAAGTAACAAGTAGGCACATGTGTTCCACCCCAAAACAGTTTGGAAAACAGTAAAAGAGGGGTCTATGTACTCACTTGAGATTGCTCAGAAGTCCTTGAGTAACAACCAAACAAAGCTAGAGATCGCGGATATCAAACGGCACCTAGTATAGGTAACTATGTTAATAAACCGGACCTAGATCGGAAGATTGGGTAGCATTAGGGTTTGTAAACCAAACGAGTGTAGAGACTCGTGTCATTTGGTTTAACAAAGCCTACATACTAAATGAAACTTAACCTGAGTGTTTTCGACCCATTACGACCCGTTTAGGTAGCTTATGCTACTTTAACGCGTCGTTCGCGTGAAACGCGTTCGGACCGCCTAACTAGTCCTATGACAAGTGTTATATGCCTAAACATGTTACATAATCAGTTATGTGACAAAAGTTTAGGTTACATATGCTTAATTACCAATTATACATGAAAAGGGTATTCTGGTAATTTACCTAAGGCATATAAACTACCTATCATACAACTACTCAAACGATGTGACCATAGGGTATAACCTCGGAAGGTTATTCCCTACCTACTATGGTCACCTAAAGTGTTTGGTCGGATCCTAATGATCGACCAAATGGGTCGGGTTCGAGGTATAAGCGATTCATTAGATCGCTTACCCTACGACCCTAGACAACGTGGTAATCAGTGGGCATAGTCCCAAGGGACTATGACCAACGTGATTACACTCACGTTGCGAAGTTCAAAAGAACTTCGCATTGACCATTACTGGTCAACGCTGAAAGTCAAACAAAGTTTGACTTTCGGACTCGAAAAGCAATAAAATAAGGAAAAGAACGAAAGAATACTTACGAAGGGTCCCCGAATGCTAACCCAGATCAAAATAGCTCAGGTATGAAACGAAGGTTCCAACTTAGAGCCCAAATGATCAGATTTGTGAGAAATGAAGAAAAGGGGGTGGGGTATTTATAGATTTCGGGTAACCGTTAAGATCGTTTCTTGAATAACGTGCCTTAATCGGAACCGTACACTTGTCGTAAAGTTGTGGTGTCCAGGAAGTTTGTTCTTATCCGCTGACTAGACGATAGGAAACGAGTGGACACGAATCAATCAGCTGCAACTTGCAAACAAAACATTGAATCTGGTCAGTTTTAGGCAGTCGCGTAGCGCGACTGGTAAGTCTTTAGGGCTCGCGCTACGCGACACCCCTCCCTGTTCCAGAAATGTTTCATAAATGACAGGTTTAGTCCCTGCACGTGTTTAAGCCCTTTTTCGATGCGTTTGAGCCCCGTTGACCTCATTTCAAGGCTCTAAAATGAATTTAAAGTATAGGGAACTCAAAACATACTCAAAAATATGCCGGATGATGGTTCGTTTGGTCGTACGAACGCGATGTTCGCTTAATTACGACAGAATGCGCATAAGCGCGAAAAACGATCCAAATGACGCGACGAATGGATTTTTCTTAAGGCGATCAATAAAATATAATGTAGTCATGCTTACATAAATTTTTGGATGTCCAGATGTATTCAGAACGTAAGTTATGCGCGAAAATGCAAACTTGTGCACTTTTTGACACTTTTAGTCCCTGAATGACCCAAAAGTTTATTTTAGCATACCGAACCCCTCAAAGCCTATTTCTAAGCTATGTAAAGGATATTTATGGTATGTTTAACTTATGGTCATGTTCCGGAAGGTCTGTTACAGTTCAAATTGGCATACTTTCGCAGTTTGTCAAATTTAGTCCCTGTAAGCGATTAAACTTTGATTTCATCACACCAAACCTTCCAAAACTTATATCTAAGTTATGTAAAGGTTATTTAAGGTATGTTAAGCCTATTTCACTATTCCGGAGTGTTCGTTGCATTAAACTGGTTATATTTGCGCATCAGTGCGTGTATAACCTTCCAGAAAGCGATTTAGAGCTTGAAATCGAACATGAGTTGATATGCAAAAAAAAGATACACATATTTATACAAGTCCAAAGTATGAAATACATAATTTCATTGGTTTGGCATTTGCTTGATGGTT
>JARYGA010025944.1:0-13871 GCA_030545235.1 Helianthus tuberosus | reverse complement strand
ACGTTACGTATATCAAATCACATCGATCACACAACGCAAACACATTTTATACGCTAACCGTTACTGCATGTTATACGTGTTACTCGATGAATGCTTGTATGTTATGTTTACACAGTGATTGTTGGCTGACACCTTAGCAACGATAGTACTATAGTTTGGACTCGGCACCTGTCGTGGACAGGGGTTGTTAATGGCTTTTATCACATGTCATAGTGGTGATATGTGTTGCGCATTCTACAACTCGCAGTCACGTCTGTGCATATTTTATTGTTGATAACCTACTTGCTTCACCCTATACATGTTACATGCTGGTTATGCGTAAACTCGCTTTCACTATCTATTATTACTATTAAACTTGTATGCTCACCTTTACACTATGTGTATTGACCTCTATTTTAACGTATGTGACAGGTGTTTGAGATGATAGGATGCTTGCTATGTGGAATCGATGTAGGAAGAGTCTAGAAACGAACAATCTATAAACCTGAGTTGTCGGAACAATGTTTGTTTTTGAGATACTATGTCTGTAACAATTAGATTATCTGATATTTTGCGGTATGGGACGTAATGATTAATTATCTGGTAATTTTAGTTGTTATGGATTTCTCTTGAACAATCTGTTTCGCTCAATGCCGCACCCCGATGTTTCCGTTATCGGTTGGGGTGTGACAACCACCGCAAACCAACCTTCACCGTCCACAACCCACCACCGTACACATCCTTCACCGCCACCCATCATCACCATTGCACCCACCCATCACCGTACGCCTCCCACCACCGCTAAACCCACCACAATTCACCACCCACCACCGTACATCTCCCACCACCGCTAAACCCATCACTCCGACGGTGGTTTTTTATAGAGAATGTGGAGAGCTTAGAGAGATAGAAGAAAGAGAGAGAAAAAGTTAGAGAGAGAGGGGAAATGGAGAGAGAAAGTTAGAGTGAGGGAGAGAAAGTGTAGAAGAAAGAGGTAAAAATCTTTTTTATTTTTACAAAACAGTCCTTATCTATATATTATTTACATAATAACCCTTGAAATAGTCAACTGACAAGAATGTCCTCATGTGCATGTCACATGACCAGATTTAACCATAATAATAATAATAATAATAATAATAATAATAATAATAATAATAATAAACTGGGTTAGACTCAAAGGACATACTGTGCAAGATTTTGAAACATTAAGTACAAACCCATCAATTTTAAAGGCAAAGAACACCGTCTGCAATTTGGTGTAAACATAAAGAACACTGGTATTTTACTCTTTAATCAGTCTTGAGTAAATTACTTTTTGGGTCCCTTTATTTTAGTGGTTTTAACCACTTGAGTCCAAAATCAAAAAGTTTAACGCTCCGAGTTCCTAACCGCTCATTTTATAAAGTTTTGAGTCCCTGTATTTTAGTAGTTTTAACCACTTGAGTCCAAAATCAAAAGTATAAGTGTTAAAAATTGGACTGAGAACGTTATAAAATAAGCGATTAAGGACTTAAAACGTTAAACTTTTTAATTTTATATTCAAGTAGTTAAAACTACTAAAATATAGGGAGTGAAAAAGTAATTTACTCATCAATCTTAAATGAAATGTCACATGGGTTGATTTCCATAAACGGGTCAAGGTGCTACTAGGAGTGTGTAATGTGTGGTGTGTTCTATATTAATGAAAGAAAGATATGTACACACAGTGCAAAGTCGTTTTAAATAAATTGCAAAGAAAGAAAATGATGTGATATGAAAGGGTTTCTAACAAGTTTACCACATTATTTCTAAATTCCAAGATATTGTACACAAATAAAGTTATAGCTAGGGGGTATGGTAATGTGATTTTTTCTGTAATTATTTAGAGCTTGGCATATGTATTTTATGCCAAGGATATATGCATTTGTTAAATTACATTTGGTTTTAGACTTATTGCTCTAATGGTTTGAACACACCATTATAATCACATGACACACATCTCATGCATTGGGCCTAGATTACTTGAACACATCATTGTACGTTAGACACGTTATTGTAATTTGTTTAAATGCACCGTTGTAACTAGTTTACCAATATAGATGGAATTAAACAATTTAGACTGAAACTATATCATCAAGCAATGCAGATCTTTTTTCTGTTTGACCAGAATTTACTAAAATCTCAAACTTACAACATAAACTTTTGAATAAATTTCAACTATATAAAGTTACTCGGTTTTAACGTAACCGATAAAATGAAAGCAAAGCTCAAAAGAAAATAAATACGTAATACGTATAATCTCCTTTCCCCTTAAGTCATTTTAAGATTTTAAACTTTCCTTTCAAATATAATTATTCCATCGTCTTAGTTTTAATTATTAAAAATGAGAACGATGGTTTAAAAACACGTAATGCATTTCTCATGATTACGAGTTATTATTTATTTTTTTGAAGGGCAAATAGTTGTAAACCTCACTAGAAAAGTTGCTTGTTTGCAATCCTGTAATTAAGTTCTAGTGGTGCATAGGCTTGGGTTCTCATCCTTTGTGTCATTTTGATGGATTATGTAATGATTGATAAAGTCTAGCTTCCTTACGGAGGTGTCAGGTTCTATCCTGAGCCCACCCGGGTTTTCGTCCCAGAGAGTGTTCAACTCTTGTGGTGACTCAACGGCTGTCAAGTGGAAGTCGGTGATATTGTTTTCCAGAGAAATGCTCAAGCCAAACTCTGAAGCCAACATAAGCCCAATTAAAATAACATAATGTGGCCGGAGTGCCGTAGCAGGACTCTCCAATTTAAAAACTACGGTAGACTAATAGAAGAAAGTCGCGGTTAAAAAAAAGAGTAAACTGTCATTTTGGTCCCTGTGGTTTGGGCACTTTTGTCACTTTAGTCCAAATCTCAAACTTTTTAAATCTGGGTCCATGTGGTTTCACTTTTATTGCCATTTTTGTCCAAATCTCAAATCAGATCAGATTTCTAAAAAAAACTGGTTTTTGTCCTTTTTCCTAGGGGCATTTTGGTCATTATACTTTTATTATAACTAATTATTAATTAAAAATAAATATATATATATGTATGCATACACTCTTCCCTGCACACACACACACACACACACACACACACACACACACACACACACACTCTCTCTCTCTCTCTCTCTCTCTCTCTCTCTCTCTCTCTCTTACATCCTGAAAATCAACTGCCGAGAAGGAGGTGATCGGAGAACATGAATAGAGGGTGCGCCTGTCTTTTCTGGTGGTGGTGATCGGAGATTAGAGGGGTTAGAGATTGATATGGGTGGTGTGGGTGTACGGTGGTGGAGGGGAGACGGTGGTGTGAGTGTACGGTGGTGGAGGGGAGACGATGGTGGTGGGTGTACGGTGGTGGAGATCCCATGGCATTTCAGGTTAACTTTAACATTAACATTGCATCTATAACACATCTGCAAAACCTGCAACTCGCTGGAATAACGAAGCTCGCCGGAAATGTTCAGAAACCCTCCATCCCCCTCGTTCGGTATACTTTTCTCACTTCTTTTCGTTTGTTTTGTCAATCATAACAAAACCCCTATACATGCAATGTTAAAGCTAATCTGTACAACTTGAATTTGGGGTTTAAGGTAACTAGGGTTTCGGGTTAGGGTTAAGTCTTGAAGAAGATGATGGCTTCTCCAAACGGATCTCCGACTAGCTCATCCTCCCCAAACCAATTTCTGGCCAATTTCTGGAGAGTGATGGGTGATGGAGATGTTGACGGTGGTGGGTGGTTGGGGTTCAGATGGAGGTGGTTGCTGTCACAGTTGTGGTGGGGTTGGGATTTGGTGGTGGCGGCGACAAATTTGGTGGTGTTGGTGGCTGTCACAGAGGTAGCAGGGGTGGGGTTTTGGTTGAGGAGAGAATTGAGAGAGAGAGAGAGATAGTTAGATAGAGAGAGGGGATGTGTATGAGAGAGAGGGGTTTAGTTATATATATTTATTTTTAATTAATAATTAGTTATAATAAAAGTATAATGACCAAAATGCTCCTGAGAAAAAGGACAAAAACCATGTTTTTTTTAGAAATTTGACATGATTTGAGATTTGGACCAAAATGTCAATAAAAGTGAAACCACAGGGACCCAAATTTAAAAAATTTAAGATTTGAACTAAAGTGGCAAAAGTGCCCAAACCACAGGGACCAAAATGTGCCCAAACCACAGGGACCAAAATTGCAGTTTACTCAAAAAAAAAAAAAAAAAAAAAAAGGTTGGTTGTTTAAGAATCTATCCAAAGTTGATAATTAAAAAACAGAAATGAATAAAATAAAAAAAAGGAAGGTGAGGTGAGGTGAGGTGACCTAAGCAGCGAGCGAGGCTGCTTTTTGTTGGAGCCAAACCTTGTTTCAAAACCCCAATTGCGCCGTCTCTCTTTCTTTCTTTCTTTCTTTCGGATCCACTCAATTCAATTCAATGCTATAAAAAAATAAACGGTAATCATTCTTCAACCTCTTCTATATTTATTTACTTCAATTAACCGATCAATTCAATTCAATTCAATTCAAATCCAAATCATATTGTTACCGGAGTTCGATTCACAGATGAATTTGATTTGAATTTTGATGTGCTTTGTACTTGTTTCTGATTTTATGCATTGCTGAATTATGAGCCAAATCTCATTTCTATTTACTTGATTTCGTAAATTGATTTGACTTTCATTTTCGATGGTCTCGTTACATCTTATTTATTTTGTTGTTAATTAGATAGGGTTAGTAGTAATTTATTACTGTTTGGTTGCTTGATTAATAAGTTTCATGTTACAAACCTAATTTTGCTGTTAGTTAGATCTTGGTTTTAAGTGCACAAAAGCCATAGGGTAGGTGCAAATAAATTTTTTATTTCTTTATATATTTTCTAGCATCATCTACCCGATATTTAGACACAAATACGCTTTATATATGTTTTAATTTTGAAATTACATACACTTACAACCTGAAAAGCATGCTGTACAACAACTTGCTGAACAAAAATATGGAAAATACATAGGGCGCGCGCCTCAGGGTCAGTTAACGCGTCTCAGCTGCGCTTCTTGTTTGTGTAGGCTGAGGTGATAGGGTTGTGCCTTAAGCCACCTCAGGCGCGCTTTTTAAACCCAGAGTTAGATAGGCTTAGTAACTGATTACCGTTGGTAGCTTGATTTTATAAATCGACATCGCGTTTGATGTTCAATTACTTTAAATTATAAAATTTCAGTTACAGTATGTATGCATTGTTTGGGATAATTTCTAAGTCTGTTTCAGTAGTGCATAGCGATTTCTTTGTTCTAACGAAAGAAAAAACAGTTTGATGTTGTTGACTTTCTAGTCTTAACCAGAAATGATAGTAAATTAGTAAAAAAAATAGAAGTATTTTGTTTAAAATTCTAAATTGCCATTTTATTGATGAATTTAATATTGTCACTAGGTCAGTTAAACACTTTGGTGGATAATTTGTTTACGAAGATCTCGAAATGATCAACTCTGAGATTAACACAACTGATCTCGGGACTAATGTACCCGGCACAACCGCATTTCACAAACAGCCGGTTTTCGCAGCCAAAAAAGTAGCATTAAGAGAGGTGCAGCAGAACAATAATACCAACATAACGCGCGACACCCATTCGGAACGTTTACTTCCAGTCGACGGACAACTGTTTGCAGACGCATCTAAAACATGCGGTACTAAAAGGGCTACTCCCGACTATGCGCCATCTCCTATCTTGACCAATAATGGCGCACATGAGCGTTTTAATCTCCTGCGTAGTAAACATGAAGGATACCATGGGAAAAACGTTGGTTATTCACAATCTGCAAGTGTACCTCATATTAAACAAGAAATGAGCCAGCTTAATGGGAATAATATGCGTTACGGTTCTTTAGTGGTGCCGAACCAAATGGCTTCGAAGGTGTCTGTTTCTCGGTTTAAAGAGTATAATGAGGAACAGAGGGCTGACCGATTGGTAAATTTGCAGAATTTTATCAATCAATGTGATGGGTCGGAGTATAGAGATAATATTCAATGTATATATTCTTGATTCCCTTTTTTAAATGGATTACTACCGAACATAAGACGTTTAATAATTTATGAATCTGTTTTGATCTGATGATTCTTATGATCTTACAGTGCTCTTGCGTTTATCGCCTTTGGAGCTTAGTAGACACGCAGTTGAGTTAGAGAAAAGAGCGATTCAGTTAACCATAGAAGAAGGTATGGGAAATAATAGTTTTGATTTTTTTTTAATTGAAAATTTTGCCTATTGGAACTGAAAAACTTTATATGTTCTTGCAGCATAGAACTCAAAATTTGGTTGCCTCGTTTATTATTTGTATTTGGTTCTGACTGTTTTTTGGTTGCAGGAAAAGAAATGCAACGAATGCAAGCGCTAAATATCTTGGGGAAGTCTTCAATAACCAGAAATTCAATGCCAATAACACAACACATCCAACATAAAAACTGAATTCTAAGGCTGCAGATAGGTAAATGTGACTTTGCCATGTCACACTTTTCGTATTAGTTTTTTCTTTATTTTAAAGTTTTTGTATCTTATGAAAATGACTTTATGCATTATGTAATACTAATTTTACACTTTTTTGATAGAATTTTTCAGTTTTTTTATGTTCTTGAGAACTCTTTTGAAATGATAATTCATTTGTACTTCTCACAGGTCTGTTACATTGTCACTTTAGAAATCCTTTATTGTAATCTAATGACTTGTTTTTAAAGTAACATGGGTTAATCCCCAACACTGAAAAGCTTTATGTGGTTAAGTTAGTTTGTTTGGACCTGCTCTGAGTGGGCCGCTCGATGAGCTTGAGCCTTGAGGCGGTTTTAACATGAACCGGTTGGGATTGTTGCGATTTAACCCTTCTATATATTTATGCAATGTTTATTTTAGATGAAAATCATTGAGACTTGGGCCCATATGAAGAAGAGGTAAGTTGGGTAATGCTCTCTTTATAGTCATTAGTTGGCCCAATTATAAATGTTAGGGCCACCACCTTTGGACTTTAATCTCTATTGTCATTATTCTGAGCAAAGGAAGTCAATCAATCGTACCCAGTAAATCCCACAAATAGCAAAGCTACTGGTAGAGTCTGGGGAGGGCGAGATTTTGGCACACCTTACCTCTATCCCTAGGGATAGAGAGGCTGCTTCCAGAAAGACCCCCGATACTAAAGGCATTTAGTAGAAAAGCGGGAAACCAAACAAATCTATAAACAGAGCACTACTAAATAGCAAAAAAGTGGTGGCTAGGTAACATAGTGAAATAGAGCAAATATTTCAAATTATAATTGATGACGGGGGTAGCCCAAGACTAAATAAAATGACTAAATGTGTAAACGTTCAAATGGTTAAACGGTTCAACGGTTGAAAAGCTGAAAGATGGGAAAAGCAATACGGAAACAGTGGCCAGTCACATCCGAAGATCGCTTCACCAGCTCACAGCCGCAAAAGCAAAGCAGGTCTGCACAATGCACACTATTATCCAGGGGTCAAAAGCCTTCAACCCCCGAAAGGGGAAACCCTCCACTGCAAGCAAGGTTACTAGTCTAATACATTCTACTTCGGGAGATGTCTTCTCTTATAAATTGACACTTCATTTACTTCAGAAAACATCTCCTGACCAGCCCTGATTCTCTAATCTCTGGTCATTCGCATTGAGTGCTTGTTTCATACAAGTCACTCCCTTTCACATCCAACACACACATTCCCTTTGCTACCACTTCCGAATCTGAGTGCATTTCAGAGAAGGATCTATAGCAAAGAACAATAATAAACTAGTGAACCTCCTTCCACGTCTTGCAAACGTGGGGGGACCCCACGATCTGCGTTAGGCAAGGTTGAACCCTTCAACCATTTTGCCTAGCCAGTCCAGCTACCACCGTTGGTCTTATATTTGTTGCATCAACAAGTTGGCGCCCACCGTGGGGCTACGCCGCTATTTCTTCTCAAAAAGACCTAGTAGTGTAGCTCTCTTCACTTAAAACCACCATGTCTGAAAGTGGATCCCCGGGAGAAGTAAATCAGATCCCAAACACTTCTACTCCGGGTAGTAGCCAAGCTCATGTGGCTATACCAGCTTCTTTTTCAACTCCGGGGAGCACACCCGAGTTCCTCACCTTCAACACACCAACTCCGTCCAGATCCGGAGTTCCTTCACCCAATGTCGGCGTCTCTGACACCCCGGCACGTGTTGAACTTACCCCTGAAGGGGTTGCCAACAATTTCCTTGAGTTGAGATCCCTTCTCAACCAACATGTGAGCAAAGAAAGAGAAAAAGGAGTGAGGATCCGTTTAGATTATGATGAGCCTGAACCAACGTTGTCTCCTGAGCCACCTCCCCTTCCTTTAACAACTAGAAATGAGGCTGGTCCCAGCAGTGCTCCTAACCCTCACCCGTATCTGTCCACAATGACAATTCCCACGGTACATCCTTTCTTCTCGTCCCAACCAATTACTAGTGGTGCTCCTTTGGGACATGAGCTAACTCTTGACCAGCTCCTACAATCCCCAGCAACAAGCTTTCCAGCATCCACAACAACCACATGGGAGCAAGCTCTGTCCGTGCTCCCTTTGGCACGAAGTGCTGTTATGAGCACTCCCTTTGGAGTAGGCTGCTCAGCTGTACCCGGAAGCCTTCAAGGCTTCAACCTTATGCCAAACATGATGACCCAGATGATGGCCAACTTCCCGTGGCAACACTTCATCAACCAGGTGCTAGCCTCCCAGGGAAATAACGGCAACGGCAATAATGTAGATGCAAGGGCTGAAGAGGACTTGGCTAAACCATATAAGCCAAGTAATCTTTCATGCTTTTCAAGGCAGATAGCCGATTATGATTTCCAAGCAAAGATCAAGATGCCATCCCACATCAGGACGTATGATGGACTGAAGATCCTGAAGATCATCTTCAAATCTTCACCGGTGCAGCAAGGATAGAGAAATGGTCAAACGCAGAATGTTGCCTAATGTTCATGCAAACTCTTGTTGGATCCGCTAGAATTTGGTTTAATGACTTACCTGCTCAAAGCGTTCGAAGCTTTGATGATCTTAGCAAGGGTTTCCTGGCCAATTTCTCCCAACAGAGGCGATATGTCAAAGACGCAACAGTGATCTTTCAGATAAAACAACGGGATGATGAAAGCCTTCGTGCTTTCATTGAACGATACAAGAAGGAAGGCCTGACTTATGTAGGGGCCGACGAGAAAATGAGAGTGGCCGGTTTCATGAACGCCATCACCTCTAAATATCTCACAAGAGATTTCAACAAGTCCTTACCCAAGACCTTGGAAGAAGCTCTCGAAAGGGCTGAAGCTCACATTCGGGGAGAGGAGGCGGTAGACATTAAAGAGCAAAGAAAAAGGGGGTCCGGCTGGCGAAGCAATAGCCCGGCTAGAAAAAGGGGAAACTTTAACTCCTTTGACAGGCGGTCAAAGGGTTCAGACCTTCGAAGGTCTGAAGGTCGGAACCCTTCAAGCAGAGAGAGAGGCATAAGTTTCACTCCCCTCACAAAGACCCCTCAAGAGATCCTTGCAACGGAAGAGGTTAAGCAAAACTTTCGACCTCCTAGGCATCTCCCCAAAAGCAGAAAAAATGAGAACTCCACACAATACTGTGAGTTTAATGAAGAAAAGGGTCACCACACCAATGATTGCTTCCAACTCAAGAAAAGAATTGAAGAAGCTGTTAAGTCCGGAGAACTTGCTCATTTGGTAAAGGGAGTCCGGGACAAAATGGCTGAAGGAAAAGGTAAGGAAGTCAATATGGTGGATTTTGATGGAAGGGTTCCTCATAAGAGGCAGAGGTTGGAAGCTTGGGAGCTTCAGTGTGTCTGTTTCCCCCCTACAGAGAAAAACCCTCTCTCTAGCCCTTTTGTGGTAGAAGCTACCGTGGGAACGTTGCAAACGTGCAGGGCATACATAGACACTGGGGCTGCCACGGAAATCATGTTCGAGAAATTCTTCAACCGTTTGGGTAATGAAGAACGCTCAAGGCTCCAACCCTCTGGAACCTCCATAAAAGGTATAGCTGATATACCTCTCAAGCCTTTAGGGCAACTGACACTTAATGTTCGTTTCAGCGATGGTTTGAAAGAAAGGACCCAACCACTAACCTTTGTGGTTATCAACATCCCCTCAAGCTATGATGTGATCATTGGAAGACCAGGACAGTGTGCATTTTACATGGCCGTGTCTGTTGGCCACGGCACAGTCAAATTCCCTACCGAGAGGGGCATAGCAACCCTTCAACCCTCTCAGAAAGCCTACATGGTTGAAGGTGAAAGTTCAAACAGTGAAGAAGACAGGCAAAGGTTGGTCATAAACCCTAAGTACCCTGAACAAAGAATAAGGGTCAACCCAGACCTTTCTCAAGAGACCCTTTCATACCTTGAAAAATTGCTAACACACTACAGTGATGTATTCGCTTGGTGTCCAGAAGATATGACCGGGATCCCCCGGGACATTGCCGAGCATGAGTTGAGAATACCACCGGATGTCAAGCCTGTGGTCCAAAAGAAAAGAAGCTTGGCACCTGAGAGAAGTCTGGCAGCCTGCCAAGAGGTTGAAAAACTTGTGTCGGCCGGTATTCTCCGAGAAGTCAAGTACCAGTCATGGGTTGCAAACCCGGTTATGGTCAAGAAACCAGACAACTCTTAGAGGATGTGCATAGACTTTAAGGATCTTAACAAAGCTTGTCCTAAGGATTGCTATCCACTACCAGAAATTGATCTCAAAGTTGACTCCCTCACCGGATACTCGTTCAAATGCTTTCTAGATGCATACAAAGGTTATCACCAAATCCTCATGAAGGAAGAGGATGAGGAAAAAACAGCCTTCCACACGGACAGAGGGATCTTTTGTTATCAAAAGATGCCTTTTGGTCTCAAAAATGCCGGAGCAACCTACCAACGACTCGTTGACAAAGCCTTTGCAGGCCAAATCGGTAAAAACATGGAGGCATGTGTCGACGACTTGGTGATCAAAAGCAAGACGGAGTATCAAATGCTCGATGACATCCAAGAAACTTTCAAGAACCTCAGAAAAGTCAACATGAAGCTCAATCCTGAAAAATGTTCGTTTGGATTTGAGGAAGGAAAATTCTTGGGTCACATTGTTGGAAAGCAAAGTATCAAAGCCAACCCAAACAAGGTGAAAGCAGTCCTTGAAACCAAGCCACCAAAGACCAAGAAGGAGGTTGAAAGCTTGAACGGGAAGCTTGCAGCCTTGAAGCGTTTTACCTCAAAATTGGCCGAAAGATCTCTGCCCTTCTACAAAACGCTCAAGAACTGCTCAGATAAGAAGGATTTCAAATGGACTGAAGAAGCTGAAGAAGCTTTCAACCATATGAAGCAACATCTAGCTTCCCTACCAGACATTGCAGCACCAAAAACCGGGGAGTTAATATCGGTGTACCTCTCAATCACGGACGAGGCCATCAGTGCAGTCCTCACCATTGAGCGAGACAAGGCCCAGGTACCCGTTTATTTTTTCAGCAAAACTTTAAAATTAGCTGAAACAAAATATCCTCCCCTTGAGAAACTTGCCCTAGCCTTAGTTCAAACAGCTAGGAGGCTTCGAAGGTACTTTCAAGCACACCCCATACAGGTAGTTACCGACCAACCTATTAAGAGTGTGCTTGAAAAACCTGAAAACTCGGGGCGATTAGCCAAATGGGCCATAGAACTGGGTGAACATAACATCACCTATGTCCCAAGAAAAGCTATCAAGGCCCAAGTCTTAGCCGATTTCATTGTGGAAGTCCCAAACCAAACAGCCACTAAAGTAAACACTACCACCACTGAACCTTCCAACCCTGAAGCCTGGAAGCTTTTTACCGACGGGGCTTCAAGCGTTGAAGGGTCAGGGGCTGGATTAATTTTAATCAACCTAAAAGGTTTGGAATTCACATATGCTCTCCGTTTTGATTTTCAGACCACCAATAACGAGGCTGAATACGAAACACTAATAGCCGGCCTAAGGCTGGCCAAAGAAATGAAGGTTGAAAAGCTTGAAGTGTTCACGAATTCGTTGGTCTCAAGCCAAGTGAATGACAGCTACATAGCTAAAGAGCCCAACATGAAAAAATACAGAGAAAAATCCAAGGAACTGATGAGTACCTTCCAAGCGTGTAACATCAAACAGATCCCCAGATCTCAAAACAAAAAGGCCGATGCCCTAAGTAAGCTTGCATCTCTCACTTTTGCCCACCTCACCAAGAAGGTACTGGTAGAAGTGTTGAAGGCCCCATCCATTAATGAATTGGAGGTTCAAGACGTGGTTACCGAAGAAGATCCAAATTGGATGACTCCCATAAGAAAGTTCCTCAAAAATGGTGAATTACCCAATGATCAAGTGGAAGCCAAAAGGGTTGAAATCAAGGCAAGGCAATACATACTACAAGGAGAAACCCTTTACAAAAAGGGTTACCTTGCTCCCTTGCTAAGATGTGTCGGTCCCGAGCAAAGTAAATATTTGATCAAGGAAACTCATGAAGGTGTATGCGGAGCTCACTTTGGAGCTAGGTCGGTAGTTGCAAAGCTCATGAACCTCGGATATTTCTGGCCTTCAATGCATCGCGATACAGCCGAAGAATTGAAGAAATGTGATGCTTGCCAGATCCATGCACCGATCCCAAAAAGTCCCAAGCACGACTTAGTCCCAATAACCTCAGCGTGGCCATTCCATAAATGGGGAATGAACATTGTTGGTCCATTTCCCCCTAGCAAAGGAGGGGTAAAATTCTTACTGGTGGCAGTAGATTACTTCACTAAGTGGCCCGAGGTCAAACCACTTGCTAAGATCACAGGAAAGCAAGTCATCGACTTTGTTTGGGAGAACATCATTTGCCGTTATGGATTGCCGGGAGTACTTGTCACCGACAACAGGAGGTAATTTGCTGAGAAGCCTTTTAGCATTTGGTGCAAGGAATACAAAATCAATCAGGTTTTTAGCTCAGTGGCTTATCCGCAATCAAACGGTCAGGTTGAAAGAACAAATAGAAGCATAGTAGAAGGCATCAAGACAAGATTGGGAAGATATGAAAGCAATTGGCTTGAAGAATTACCTAGTGTCCTATGGGCAATTAGAACAACCGAAAAAACAAGCCATAAGAAAACACCGTACAGCTTGGTATTTGGATCCGAAGCTGTGATCCCTGCCGAGATAGGAGTTGTAACCCAAAGAATTGTCAACATGGATCCCGAAACAAACCAAAAAGAGACTATGTTGAATTTACAACTCCTAGAGGAAGCAAGAGATCAAGCCGCAATTCAAGAGGCCAAATACAAACAACAGATGGAAGCTTACTACAACAAAAAAGTCAAGAACGAACGTTTCAAGCCAGGGGACCTGGTCCTCAGAAACAACGAAGCCAGCAAAAAAGAAAACCAAGGAAAGCTTGGCCCAAAATGGGAAGGCCCATACACCATCCTTGAAGCACACAAAGGTGGATCTTACAAGCTGGCTGATTCAGAAGGCAAAAAGCTTCCAAGGCATTGGAACGGCAAAACCCTGAAAAGGTTCCATGTTTAAACGGGAAAGTTTGGTTTGTATCAAAAATGTATTTCAAGCAGGATTATGAATACCTTTTGTAAAAAGCAAGTATTGCTTTAATGAATGAAGTTGTTTTTATCAAACTTGTCTTTCTATCCCAAAATCAGGTTGAGAACCTAGCACAAAACTCCATGGCAAGGGCCATGTAAGGGGATGAGCTCCCAGGCCACATCGCTCAATAGGTTTAAGGGTTGAATGAGCCTATATAAGGGGTGAGTTCCTAAATCAATACAACTCCATGAGACTTGTTAAGAAAAAATAAAATTGTCTCATAGACGGGTATGAGCAGCCTACACCAAATGTTCCATAAGCCTTAAAAATATAGTCCACAAAGAGGCTAAGA
>JARYGA010025943.1:0-48313 GCA_030545235.1 Helianthus tuberosus | reverse complement strand
AAATGTGTCTTATTTTGAATTTTCAAAGTCTTTATTTATAAACTTTGACTTTAATTATATATTTTTTGTGTTATATAAAACTTGATGAAAATTAACCCGATAAAAACACTTGTAAACACACTCAAATCGTATAATTTTCATCAAGTATTATCTAACACAAACAAAATTATTAAAGGTCAAAGTTTATAAATAAAGACTTTGAAAATTCAAAATAGGACACTTTTAATGGGACAGAGGGAGTAGATGTCACCACCAAAGGAAAATGAGTTAAGCCAATCATTCAATACATACAACAAAACTCCATTACCCTTCATTACAGAATTCTTAAAGTATTTGTTTATATTAGTCAATAACTATACAATCACCTTGTAAACATTGTTTTTCAAAGTGATATAAACTTGAAAATTCTGTAGTTGTGTTTCTTGAAAGTTTCATTTCCATTTCTGCACATTATTTTCATACTTGTTGAAATCAGTTGCCAAATTTAGTCAAAGAGCATCATTATCAGGGATCAACAATTGGTATCAGAGCAGATTGAATAAACTATCTTCAAAAGATCATTTGCTCATTTTTTATAACAATATTTTTAACTAAATATGAAAAACTTTCAAACATGGAACAATGCTTTCAATATTGGGTTTATGTCAAAGTCTCCGACCTGGTCAGAGAGGAGTACCCCCAATGGAGAATTAGAATGATCAATTTCCTAAATGGACATGATCGAGCTCTGTTTCAATCCATTGAGAGAGGCCCACATACACCTATTGAAATCCCAGCTGTTCCAGCAACTGAGAATACACCAGAAATACCTGTCTCTTTGGCTGCAAAACAAGAAATACATTGGAGCAAAGAAGACAAGGATAAGGTGGAAGCTGATGAAAGGGCCAAATCACTTTTGCTTATGGCACTTCCTAATGACATATTGTATCAGGTGGATGCATATGCACCTGCTAAGGAAATATGGGATCAGTTGGAAAATTTTTGTGAAGGAGGAGAAAGAATGAAAAGAAACAAACATACAAATTATGTCTCTTCTTATGAAAGATTCAAAAGTCTTCCAAATGAGAATCTTTCTGAAACATATAATAGGTTCACTAAACTTTTAAATGATCTTAAAAAATTTGGTATTGAGAAATCCAATGATGAGAGAAATGTAAATTTTTTGGATGCCCTACCAAGGGAATGGAGAAGTCTAACAATGACTTTAGCATCCACCCTAGAGCTGGGAAATATGAATTTACATGATCTCTATAGTATTCTTGTTCTAAGAGAAGAAGAAATATATGAAAACTCAAACCAAAAAGGAGGACTTATAGCTCTCATTTCAAACTAAAAAAGAGCAATCAATTCTGATCCACAAACCTCTCAAATCCAAAGTTTAGAAAATTCTAATACTTTACATCAGATTTTTCAGCATTTTCTGAGGCAATTGCTTTGCTCACCAAGACATTTGAGCAAAGATTAAGAGGGGGAAGTAACAAGTACCAGAAAAGTGATAAAGGGAGTATGGAAGGAAGATCCAAGGATAAAGGAAAAGCTGATATAGTTTGCTACAAGTGCAAACAAAAGGGGCACTATGGATCCAAATGCAAAAAACAAAAGGCTTGAAGATGTTGCTTATTATTAGAAAAAACTTGAAGAAGCCAAAAGACAATAGAAGGTCAGCCTAATTGCAGGAACAAATACCTGGCTAACTGATGATTCTTCTGATGAAGAAGAAGAAATGACAAATGTCACACCCCGATATTTCCACGTATTACCGGTGGGCCCGGTGGGGAGTATCGTGACGTAGTTGATATCATCAGTCATATAATCACAGTTCAATGCACAGCGGAAGTCGAAAGTAAATATATTACAAACCGATTCAAAAAGTAACATCAATATTACAAACGGATTGTTAGATGGATCCACAGGCGGATCTTAAAATAGAAATATAAACAATGTTCAACAGACTTTAGACGTTTAGAACTTGCAAGATTCCTTATTAACGCCCTGAGCTCCCAGCCAATTTACGTACAGTACCTGTCACTTAAACTTTTTGGAAAATACGTCAGTTTACACTGGTAAATACAATTAACTGACTCTTTTGAAAATCTTTATGAAAATTTATTTAAATGCACAAGGCACAAATATTCTTTTATAACTTGGGACAATTATATTAATAACAATCTTGTATCAGATTTACATGTTTGTCCAACATTTAGGGCCGGTGATTAAACAAACCGATCAAGATTAATCGACACACCACAAATATAACTCACAAGAAGTTACCTCACGAGTGAGTATATCTTTTACATACGCAACAGGAGGTGTTACGCCTACACCTTGTGCTTAAGTTGTGGCCATTTACACTTTTTAAATGAGCCAAGAATATCCAGGACACGGTCATTAACCCCCAATGTTATTTGTTATCAAGCAATACTAATTAAAACGGGATTATGCAATTTAATCATCTCCGATTAAAAGGTTTCTACACCCGACCAAGCGGTATTTTTATAATACCACATCCCAAGCCCGTATAACGGAAAATAAGTTAAAAGTATTTCACTGAGCTTAAAATGCAATTTATACTCAGCCGTATATTCTAATCAGCAAGCACAAGTACCTCTACTGGGGCTCTCAATCTGGAAGAAAGGTTTTATTAACCTATTAGATTCATAACGGGTCTTATTTAAGTTGTAACTTAGACCGGTTAGTTTTAAGGAAAGGTTTACGGTTCAAAACGCAAGATTAAGCGAAAACCGAATTAGAATGTGATTTAGACCTGACAAGTATGGAGACTTGTATAATATGGGTAAACTAAACACATTCTGAATTTTGAAATGAAAATGATAAGGTTTGACCCGTTTCGGTTAATTTATGCAAACTAGTTACATAAACCGTACCGAACGCGAAAAATGCATCACGGGTAACCTAGAGAGTCATTAACATGTTTCACAAGTTTATATGCCTTAAATATGTTGTGATATTAGTATGATACCTTCCATTATGCCCAAAACGAATTTAAAACCAATTTATGCCCCGTAGGGGTATTTTGGTCATTTTAATGTTTATAAAAGAGGTTAAATAATAATCTAAGTTTTTGGTCTAAATAATCAGTAAAAATATTTATTTTATCAAGTTATGTCTGTAATATATCTCACATATGTGAAATTTATCATTTATGGCAAACTATGCACCGTAGGGGCTTTTTGGTCATTTCACATATGCTTTATGGGTTAATTTTGGAAATCTGAGTTCAAAACTCTTATTTACTGTTAAATTATAAAATTTTATTCATAACATCAGTAGGTATCAAGCTTTAGGTGTCTAATATGGTTTTAAACCATACTATGCGCCTAAATCGCATAAAAGTCGGTATTTGACGGTATTCGGGTTAAATAAGGAAATCTGAGATTTTGAACAGCCTTTACTGTTTAAAATAATTTATTTAATATATAAAATCAGTAGAAAAAGGTTTGATATGTAAAGGATGTGTAAAACTCATTTTATTAGCAAAAAGGGCATAACCGTCAATTACCGAGTCAATGCAAGAACCCTATGTTATGATCAGTTTAAAATTCAACAAAAATCTTCAAAAATCCCTAAATATTATATTACATAATTGGGTAAAAGATTTGGTGTCAAAATTTGGGTTTAAATAGGTTTTACGCCGAAAATGCCGTTTAATTAATAAAAAGGCTTCAATTTACGATATTGAGCATAACTCCTAATTTAAACCACAAACTGATGTCAAATTTTTAGGACATGTTTATAAATCAGTAATAAAGGTTTTTTTTTGTACTCTCACATTTTCAAAAATCTCATTTTTACATCAAAAGGGCATAATGGTCAACTTTTAAGCAATTAACGGAAACATGCAATGAACTAGGATTTCTAAGGAACCATGTTGCATAACCTTGGTGGGTTATACTAACATATAATACGGTCCTAAAGGAATCCTAAGGCATATCTAAACTAAGCTAAATCGGGTCAGAACTGAAAGTCAAAGCAAAAGTCTAGTTTTGCGACTTTCGGTTCCGAACCGAGCCTAAACTTAGAATTGTCGGGTTGAACATGCCTAGACATGTTCAATTAATATTTACCAAGTTATTAAAGTGACAAAACTGATTTTATTGCCTTTACATCATTAGTTATGAATTTTATTTAAAAACCGACTCGCTTGACTTTTATTTTAATTACTTTGACCCGACAATTAACTAAGCAAACATGGTAATTAGGAGGTGCCCTTTTGAGGGTTTAATATCTACCTAATTACGATCACGTAGCCATATTCGTTGCGAACAATGGCTCGACCGTTTAAAAGTCAAAGTGTTTATCGCAAACGCTTGACTTTTCGGCTTTTAAGCCAAATAAAAATAACTAGCCATAAGAGGAAACTTACAAGGGGTCCAAGCAAGGATGATATTGATCTAGAATACTCAGGTATGAAGCATAAAGCTTCAACTTAGAGCAATTTAGATCAAGTGTGAGAAATGAGAGCAAAACTAGGGGGTATTTATAGGATTTCAAGAACCGTTAGGATCGTTCCTCGATAATTGAGCTTCGATCTGGACCTTACACATAAGGCACATGGTTTTGAAATACTAGGGGTGTCCAAAACCATCACACGATATTGAGAAAAGTTACACTTAGGCCCCTGAAATTCAACCTGGGTGCAAAAATGAAGTTTCTGTCCAGATCAGGCCGTGGCGTCGCGCCACGGCAAAACCCTATAGTGGTGGCGCAGCGCCACCATGTGCCAGCTCCCAGAAAGTTTCAATAATTGACAGGTTTGGTCCGTGCAACACTTTTGAGCCATTTTAGATGCGTTTAAACCCCGTTAACCCCATTTCAAGGCTCTAAAATGAAGTTAAAATATAGGGAACATGAAATATGATCAAAAACATCTCAGATGTTGGTTCGTTTGGTCGTACTGTTGCGTTGTTCGGCTAATTACGACGAAACACGAACGGACGCGAAAAACGATCCAAATTACACGACGAATGGAATTTTATCAAGCCAATCACTAAAATAAAATATTTTAATGATTTCATAAATTTTTGGATGTCCAGATATATTTAGAATGTAAGATATGCGCGAGAATGCAAACTTATGCACTGTTTGACGCTTTTAGTCCCTGTTGATCAAATAAGTTTATTTTTGCGCACCAAACACCTCTAAGCCTATAACTAAGCTATGAAAAGGATAATTAGGGCATTTTTAACTTATGATCATATTCCAGAAGTTTCGATACCATACGAATTGGTATACTTTTGCAGTTTGACGCAATTGGTCCCTCTAATGCGCAAACTTGAGTATATCATCGTTTTAATAGCATCGAAGCCTTATCTAATCCATATTAGGCATTCTTAAGAGTATTATAAAACATCATAATGCTTCGGGTTCGTAGAAAGGTCATTCAGAGGTATAATTAAACATATTGACGCTTTTAACCCCTTAAACTTGCAAAGTTGCACGTAACATCACTTAAAGGCATAAAAGCCTTAGACGGCCAATAATTGGCATTCCCGAGAGTATAATCAAATATCATGAAGCTCCCGGTTTGTTAAGAGGTCAATCAGAGGTAAGAATTAACATGTTGACGCTTTTAACCCTTCGTCGCATAAACTTTCAATTAATTACGCAAACGGCTACACTCGTTCAACAAGTGGCTCATTTGTGAATATAAATACCGTAAAAGGTTATTTAGAGACTTATTTTAAGCATGATAACACTTCCAGTCCTTTCATAATTAAAGTTTTCGACTTTTCGAAAAATTAGTCCCTTAAATTCAACGTTTGACTTTATTAGGGTTTATTACACGTGTCAATACATCATTGGTCGTGACTTTACGAGGTGTTACATCCTCACCCCCTTAAAAGAAATCTCGACCTCGAGTTTTGTTAAAATAATGGATGTACTTTTTGTCGGATAATGGATTTAACTTCCACAACCTATTTGGGCCTCTAAGGGCATCCCAAATGACCTTTATAATAGGTTCATGTTTTCTTTCTTAGCTTCTAATCATGCCGATCCTTATTTGATACTGGTTTCCCATCAAACCATAAATTTTCATTAATCTGCATATCATTATGTGATAATGCTTCTCGACTTATCGGCCAAACATATCCTTAAATCACTAGTGTGGGACACCTTGATTTCCATCAAGCTCCTTAGGTAAGTTTTAGCTTATAGGCTACCAATCATGATATATTCGATTTCCTCAAATGATTCTTTATATCAGAACTTAACTAGCCCGATAAATTAAATTAAAAAAAATTTCAGCACACCCTTCTTAGGGTGATACCTTCAATTGAACCTTATTCCTTATTAAGGACTTAAGAGGGTTGCGATTTTCATCAATCCTTGATTTTCTGCTGATTACTTGAAATTTACAGATGATTACGGATTTGTATAATCTTATTCGTTGTTTCCAAGGCAACTTTCAGATCCTGATATTTGGACTTACCAAACTTCTGTCCAATAACAGATGTCTACCATCCCATCTATACAAGGTCTCCAAAGGAGCAGCCTTGGTATTTATAGAATAGCTTATTTAAGGTGAGATGGTTATTCCAACCACTGCTTAAAACCAATCTTAAGGAATAGCTAATCCTTACAGCTAGTCGAACAAATCGACGATCCTGGGCAGCTGATGGCGATTCTTAATTGTTGCCTAAGTAGGGTTGCGGTAATCAATGCATAAGCATAATGAACCGTATTTCTTTATAATACCGAATTCTCCGAATATTAAATTAGGCTTTATGAACCTTTATCTTAAAACTCACTTAATCAGGGTTTCGATTATTCCAATGATGGTACTAGTCGTCCTGGAGATTTCACAATAATGCAGCCCTATGCGGGATATAAATCTTAACTCTACTTGCCTTTCAGGAGGTAAACATGGTAGCCTTTGGAGATGATAATCAAGACACAAGGAGGTTACATATATTTTCCAAATATCAGGCTCCAGTTCATCTATCATTGCATGTGTCAGATAAGTGACACATTTACTTTACGAGTCCACAGATTCCTTAATCAGAGACACTTACTTGGACAATTCCATTCTGGATATCTTCTTTGAATACCATTAGCTGACTTTAGTACCATATGACCATTGGAATATCTTTGTGGTTCCATGCATTAAACCTCCATACTGATCAGGCATGGAAGCAATCTATGGAACATATTAAGATACACCAATCCTCATATGGCGCTTTTACCATACAATCTGGTATTCGCAATCAATAGAGATCAAAGAGATATCAACTACATATGCTGACGTACTTCATCTGGAGAGAGGGTACTCTAGAATTTTCTGACTGAAGATTTCTGACAGGAACAGAAGAAATGGTTCCTATGATTTTCGCTTGTAAGTTTTACCTTACACTTAATATCTAGGCTTCTTATGAAAGATTTTTAAAAGTTTGCTATACTTACAATTTATGAAGGACTTATTGGTGCCTGAATCAAAACAGAATTCTTAGCATTTATTTTACTGATAAATGATAAGGAATGTACCTGATGTCATTATTGATGTGAACTGCCTCAGGCATTTATCGGGAGTATTGAAGCGCTTCCATTCTTAGGCTTTCTATCCTTAGCCGCACTTCCCTTGACATAGTTAGGGCATGTAGTCTTGATGTGGCCCTTCTCGTTACAGCTGAAGCAGACTGCATCCTTTATGTCCTTGCAATCCAATGTTTTATGTTCCTTAGACTTGCAGATCCCACAAGGTAGAGGTTGAGATTCAAATCTGCATTTCCCGAGGTGGCGCTTCTTGCAGGTCTTGCATACAGGTTTCTTGTTGGAATTTTGTTTGTTCTCCTTATGCTCAAGCTTACCCTTTTTCTTAGAAATATGGGAGTTATCTTTCTCCCTTTTCCTTTTTAGTTCATTCTTTGCATCCGAGGAATGAACAAGATCCTTCTCGTGAGTAAGGAAGTGTAGTCTTAACTGGGATTTGGAGTAAGTAGCATTGGGCTCTTTGAACTTTTTCACGACCTTTCTCACAGCTTTTCTAACAGCTACATCTATCATAGCTTGGAGAACATCTTTGTCAATTTTGAGGTTCACAATTGTAGCATCATTAGCATGTGTCGCATTATCAATGGCGCGATTGACGGTTGTCTTATCCGAGTTTGACATACTCGAGACTTGGTTCCTAACACCAAATGAAACAATTACTTAGTTGCAATCCAGCAACCGCTATTCATCATCCTGATGACCTAACATATACTAACCATGGTATCATTAAACCATACAGGCTAATATAGTACGAACATTCTTAATGAATGTTATTTAAATATATATCAATTATATTTAGTCTAGGCCATATAAAGACCATTATTGCCATTTAAGGTTTGGACCTAGTCCATCACCTTTTTGACAGGGGATCAAATTGTCACATCTATCTTTATCATACTGATGATTTTGGATGGCTTGAAAGCTCGCCATAAGGATATCAGAAAATAGTGATTCCTAATAGATATAAAATATCTATCTAAGGTTTGTTGAAGCAGTCTCTAAAGTATCATCGGCCAATTTTACCTCGCGTTATATGTCTAGAGTCCTAACAGGAGGATACAACAGTTTACAACATTTATTGTCCACAATAGACTTATCTGCGCCAGAATCAAACAAATTTCCGCATAACCTCTTGATAAGGAAAGGTACCTGTTATAATGTTATCATTCTGTACTGCCTCCTGGGTGTTCATCTGGAAGACTCACGCGTTTGTTTCCTTGGCCTCTCCAGGCTTCTTTATAAGTTTTGGGCAGTTGGTTTTGATGTGCCCTTTCTCGTTACAGTTGTAACAAGTTGCGTTCTTCAACTCCTTGCAATCTAAGGTCTTGTGACCCTTGGTCTTGCAAATTCCACACAGTTTAGCACGTGGGTCAATCATACATTTTCCAGAATGTTGCTTTCTGCAGTTACTGCATTTGGGTCTGTTATTAGACTGACTCGAGTTTTTCCTAAACTCGGAATCCTTCTTGTGCTCAGAATTTCCCTTCTTCTTCTTGTTAGATTGATGAGAGCTTTCCTTTTCTCCTTTCCTTTTTCCCTCGCCAGAAGTCTTAACCGACTTATTCCTGATTGCATCTAAAGTGAGAGACAAGGATAAGTCCACCATGGACCTATATGTGGTAGGCCTAGATGCTTTAACATTTCCCTTTATCTCTAGTGCTAGGCCTCCAATAAAACGCGCTATGCGTTTAGGTTCAGGGGTGACTAAATAGGGAACTAGGCGGGACATAGTGTTGAAACTTGTCATATATGCCTGACAATCTAAATTCTTCATGACCAGAGGCAAGAAGTCTGTTTCTATCCTTTCTGTCCAAAACCATCACACGGTATTGAGAAAAGTTACACTTAGGCCCCAGAAATTCAACCTGGGTGCAAAAATGAAGTTTCTGCCGAGATGAGGCCGTGGCGTCGCGCCACGGCAAAACCATATAGTGGTGGCGCAGCACCACCATGTGCCAGCTCCCAGAAAGTTTCAATAATTGACAGGTTTGGTCCCTGCAACACTTTTGAGCCATTTTCGATGCGTTTAAACCTTGTTAACCCCATTTCAAAGCTCTAAAATGAAGTTAAAGTATAGGGAACATGAAATATGCTCAAAAACATCTCAGATGTCGGTTCATTTGGTTGTACTGTTGCGTTGTTCGGCTAATTACGACGAAACACGAACGGACGCGAAAAACGATCCAAATTACTCGACGAATGGAATTTTATCAAGCCAATCACTAAAATAAAATATTTTAATGATTACATAAATTTTTGTATATCCGGATATATTTAGAACGTAAGATATGCGCGAGAATGCAAACTTATGCACTTTTTGACGCTTTTAGTCGCTGTTGATCAAATAAGTTTATTTTTGCGCACCAAACACCTCTAAGCCTATAACTAAGCTATGCAAAGTATATTTAGGGCATGTTTAACTTATGATCATATTCCAGAAGTTTCGATACCATACGAATTGGTATACTTTTGCAGTTTGACGCAATTGGTCCCTCTAATGCGCAAACTTGAGTATATCATCGTTTTAATAGAATCGAAGCCTTATATAATCCATATTAGGCATTATTGAGAGTATTATAAAACATCATAATGCATCGGGTTCGTAGAAAGGTCATTCAGAGGTATAATCAAACATATTGACGCTTTTAACCCCTTAAACTTGCAAAGTTGCGCGTAACATCACTTAAAGGCATAAAAGCCTTAGACGGCCAATAATTGGAATTCCCAAGAGTATAATCAAATATCATGAAGCTCCCAGTTTGTTAAGAGGTCAATCAGAGGTAAGGATTAACATGTTGACGCTTTTAACCCTTCGTCGCGCAAACTTTCAATTAATTACGCAAACGGCTACACTCGTTCAACAAGTGGCTCATTTGTGAATATAAATACCGTAAAAGGTTATTCAGAGACTTATTTTAAGCATGATAACACTTCCAGTCCATTCATAAGCAAAGTTTTCGACTTTTCGAAAAATTAGTCTCTTAAATTCAACGTTTGACTTTATTAGGGTTTATTACACGTATCAACACATCATTGGTCGTGACTTTAAAAAGGTGTTACAACAAACTTCTGTTTAATGACAAAGATTTATGATGAAAGCACCAACACCTCAGAACATAAGGTAAGCATAAACGATCTTGATTTAGAACACCAATTAAACAAGCTTATGAAAGATTTTGAGATTTTACAAGAAAAACAAATATTAGAAAACATAAAATCTGATGATTTGCAAAGTTGTTAAATAAAGTCAAAATTGAAAATCAGTTACTGATTGAAGAAAACTTGACAAAAGTAGCAAAAATTGAATTTTATGAAAGAGAAAGGAAAGATTTATACAAAAAAATTCATGACAATGAAATCAATGTAAAGGGTTTTCAACAAGCCAAAGATTTAATACACTTTATTGAAACAACACCAAAAAAAACAAAGGTGAAGGATTGGGATATGTAAAACAAACATTAGAAATCCTACCACCTTTGTAAAAGCATCTGACCATAATTCTATAAAATAACATCCGAATCCGATGCCGAATCTTGCAAATTAAAAAGTTCTGATAACTTTTCTTTACCATCCAAATGCAGTTTAAAAGGAGAGAGGCATGAAACTAAACAAAATTTCTCTGAAAATTAGAAAAGAATTCATCCTAAATTCCAATGAAACATCAATCTTCCATCACAATCATATTTGTCAAAAAAATGCAGAAAAAACAAATTGTATGTGTGTTGAAATACTAAAGCTAATTCAACAAAATCTCTCAAAAGAAAATCAATCTGTTAATGGCTCAACATTTAATAAAAATTCTGATGAAAATTATTCATCTGAAGAAGAAATCTCAAGTGTGTTTTCATCAGAAAATGTACCCAAACAGGTTTGGGTACCAAAAATCTCTAACCTTGCCATTTCAGGACCATCATATACAGCAGATCTGGTACTGTGGCTCAGGAAACTCTAAGCACATGACTAGGGACATGGGCTTACTCAGTAATTTTAAAGAAAAACTGGGTAAATCGGTAAATTTTGGAAATGGGGTAAAAGGGAGAACTTTGGGTTATGGTAGTATTCAGTATAGATCCTTAACCATTGAGAAAGTTACCTATGTTGAAGGTTTGAAATACAATCTACTAAGTTGTGGGCAATTTTGTGACAAAGGCTTCCAGATAACATTCTTACCAGAAAGATACCTACTAATTGGTTTAGATGACAACAAAATATATTTAAGTGGAAAAGGATAAGAAAATCCATCTATTACTTTGATTTTAAAGAAGAAATTGAGCATCCTCAATTATGTTTATTTTCAAGAGAAAATAAGGGTAATAGTTGGTTGTTGTCGCAGCCCCCGACCCCTACCACGGGAGCGGGTGCTGCGGGAACACAGAGCGGGTGGTATCGGTGTTTATTTATTTGACAGCGGAATTTAAAACATCAGGACCGTAGTTAGGAAATAAATCTCAGAGTTTCAAAACACCAAACTTTTATAATAAGTAAATGGGATAAAACCCATGTTCCATTGATAATACATTTATAGGGATAAACCCTAATTATTGAAAACAAATCTTCTTTTATTTAGGTAACTTTTATAGCCACTTCTTTAAGCTTTCAGTGCTCCATATGTGGCTTCTTATAGCTTCACATTAAGTTACCTGAAACGCGTTTAAAAACATTTTATCAGCAAGAAATGCTGGCGAGTGCATCCCAGTTTAATCAAAACAAGCTTTTGTAACTTTCCAGTATTGAGAGAGATTACAATGTTTATATCTACCAATATACTCATTCAGTATTTGTCATGTTCACAGTTCCATGACTGTGGTCATGTTACTCATTGGCTAACTCATTGTCCAATAGTAATAGATTACTAGTAGTGTATACAAAACCCCACATACCGACAACAATTGTAGAATACATAGACTCAATCACTGTAAGTATAACTGAAAACATTTGAGGTTTTGTAAAACATTTTGGTAGAAAAAGAGAATGACTCACATTGTTGACTTAGGTAATACTATAGCTTCCTGTTGGTGTTCCTGATTTGTATCTATTAAAAATAAACAATGCACACATGTTAGTAAGATAACCCAAATCACACTAGCCTTACAACACAAGACAAAACTCCAACGAACTGAGTCAGACAGAGCTTTGACATGCATTATGGAGCCCTAGATCAATCGAGTAAGGTAACGCATCAGTGATCGGGGGTTAAAATACTTACAACGAGGCAGGGCTTCGTGTTTTAGGGGTATAATATCGAGCAACACTTTTCTATAATAGGGACACAGAGAAGAAATTTGAGCGATCTGCAACTGAGGCCAATCGCCTCCATTTAGGCTGGAACTGAGGTCTCTCGCGCCCCGCGAGAGCCTCGTCCCTTTCCTTCACGGCCCGCGAAGGTCACCCTAGCTATGGCTAGGGTTGCCTTCTCACAACGTAGACCTGCCATATGTGTGACACGTGGCGCAAGGGGAAGTCCGGCAACCATAGGGGTCTCGCGCCCCGCGAGCAACGTGAAATTCTTGTTTTATTTGATTTTTATAAAAATTAAGGTTATACGGGTATAATTTTACTTATACGGGGTATATTTAAGGCGTTTAGGGGTGTTTTTCGAGGGTTCTTATATCCTCCCCACCTTGTTTTAAATCTCGTCCTCGAGATTCACTGGAACAGGTGTGGATATTTCCGTATCATCTCTGAGTCGAGCTCCCAAGTGTATTTTGGTCCTCACTTGGAATCCCATTTTACATTGACCAGAACTAATCTTGTAATAACCTAAAATAATAATAATAATTTTTTTTTCTATTTAAATAAAACTAGAAAATAACAACCATAATTTGTAAGTGGGAAAATATGCAGAAGGGAAATTCAGGGATAAAGCTCTTGTCAGACAACTTGCCTAATTGGGTGGATGATAATTATTTTTGAATAAAATAGTATTTGAATGAATTATTTCCTCTGAAGACATTTGAAAATTTCATCAACGAGGACTTCCATTTCCCTCTATAAATAGAGAGTTTGATCCTCTTGCCAAGCATCCCCAACATCCTTCAAACACTACACATTTTCTCATCAACTCTAACTAAGAAAGAAAACCCGGTTCCGGTAACCATAACCGAAACCGAATACCATACCGATACCACTTTTCATTCACCACCATGCCTACTAAACCACTTAACTATCTCTACTAACCACTTGAAGCTTTCCACGAAAAATGTTCCACCCGAAACCATTTCCGGTGAAGAAACACCAATTCCGACGATACCTACGTATTTTCCGACGACGTCTCTCGTAACCGAAACACGTTTTTGACCAAGGTAACCATAAAATAAATCCTTATTTTTGATACTTTAAGGTTAATCTATAATGAAAATGGAATCTAGAAATTTATTATGTAAATGTTAGTTTTCTATAAAAGATGATGAAGAAGAAGATAAACCAGTGAACTGAGTAAATAAATAAATAATGAAGCTGTTTGTTACCAAGGGCTCCTGTAGCCCAGTTGGTTCAGCAGCTGGTTTACAACCCAGAGGCCTCAAGTTTGAATCCTGATGGAGACATATATTTTTGCCAGATCCTGATATAATGCACCAGATCTGATGCAATATCCGATTTTCTGATGAGATCTGATGCAATATCCGATTTTCTGATGAAACATCAGAATTTCTGATAAAGCATCAGAATTTTATAAAAAACATCAGAATTTCTGTTAAATGCACCAGAATTCTTATATAAAACATCAGAAATTGTAAATCAAGCATAAATAACTAAGTGGTCCACTGGTTAAGGATCTAATTGATGTGTGGTAAAATATACATATTTGTCCCGTGTAAAGTGTATAATTATTGTATAGGTTTTATTTATTTTTATTTAGTTTTAATATTATATTATATTATTTTGTGTTTTGATAGGTCCTGGTGTAAATGGAGCGAAAACGAGTAATAAATAAATAACCAGCCAGTTGAGTAGAGTGAGGTGCCACTGACCGAAGGAAATTTACAGCTATTTTCTGTGAGTTGGCCGAGACCACTATCTCTATTTTATAGGTTAGAAGGCTGCCATTATATACCCACTATTACGAACACAGAACATAATAAAGAAAAGGGACATACATATAGGAGTGGAGATATACATGAAACAAAAAAGAGTTGTTGCCAAAAATAACAATTTTATTATGGTAAAAGAACTATTGAAAAATGATGATGAGAAAGCTACATACCACCTATCTACATATAGGCATACATAAGAAAAGGAAATAAGACAAAATGGTCAAAATAAGCTAGGGAGAAGGCATGGGCATTGGACAAGGGAAAATGGGTCAAAGAGAGGATTTGTAGGGATTGGGAGACCACATGTAAATTAGCACATTTCCATCTATTAAAATATGTAAGGTTCTTTACTCCCCCTCAAGTTGGAGTGTGGAGATCCGTAATGCCCAACTTGCCAAGTAAAGTGCGGAAGCGGTTGGTACCCAACGGTTTAGTGAGGAGATCAGCAAGCTGCATTGTTGTATCTATTTTCATGGTTTGAATTTCTTTTAACTCGACACATTCACGAACAAAATAACAATCCATTTCAACATGTTTGGTGCGTTCATGAAACACGGGGTTGTTTGCAATGTGCCTGGCTGCTTGATTGTCACAAAACAATTGTGTCGGTCGTTCTTGAGGGATATTAAGTTCCTTTAAAAACCATCTCATCCATATAATCTCACTAACCACGGCTGCCATGGCCCGATATTTAGCTTCGGCTGAAGATCGAGAAACCACCGATTGTTTCTTTGATTTCCAGGACATAGGAGCGCCTCCCAAGAGAAGTAAGTACCCAGTTCGTGACCTCTGTGTGAAAGGACAACTAAGCCAATCTGAGTCACAGTAAGTTATGAGGTTGGTGCCGCCCTGCTTTGGTAGAAGAATCCCTTGTCCAGGAGTGCCTTTAAGGTAGCGAAGGACTCGATTGGCAGCCTCTAAATGACTAACTCTTGGGTCACCAACGAATTGACTCAAAATATTGACGACATATGCAATGTCGGGTCTAGTAACCTGAAGGTAAAGGAGTCTTCCAATTAATCGTCGGTATTGGTTTGCATCGACTTGAGCTTCTTTATCACATTTATCCAATTTCAAATTTTGTTCCATTGGGAACTGACTCGGACGACAACCAGTCATTCCCGTATCCTCCAAGATGTCTAAGATGTACTTGCGTTGGCTAAGCACAAGGCCTTCTTTGGTGCGAGCTACCTCGATACCCAAGAAGAACTTCAATACTCTTAGATCTTTGATGCTAAATTGTTTGTCTAGGAAGGTCTTGACGTTTTGCATTTCTTCCATATTATTCCCAACTAGTATGACATCGTCAACATAAATGAGTGCAGCCATGAATACTTCGTCTGTCTTCAATAGGAACAAGGAATGGTCCACCCCCATTTGTCGGAAACCGATTTCAAGTAAGGACTTGGTAAACTTTTGATACCAATTGCTCGATGCTTGTTTAAGACCATAAAGCGACTTCTTGAGCTTGCAAACACGTTGGTCATTTTATCTCACAAAGCCTTGTGGGATTTTCATGTATACGTCTTCATGAAGATCTCCATGTAAGAAGGCGTTGTTGACATTAAGTTGATGAATGTGCCATCCCTTTTTGACCGCTACGGCTAACAAGGTTTGGATCGTGACTAGTTTGGCTACTGGTGCAAAAGTTTCATGAAAATCAATGCCTTCTGTTGGGTGAAGCCTTTTGCCACGAGACACGCTTTGTATCTTTCAATTTCTCCATTGGGTTTGTATTTTATCTTGTAAACCCACTTTGAGTCGATGGCGCGCTTTCCTTCGGGAAGCTCTTCGAGGACCCATGTTCCTTTTCTTCGAGTGCTTGAACCTCTTTCTTCATGGCCTCGACCCATTTTGGAACATTTTGGCTCATGATTGGAAGTTATGGCCTCCAAAAAAGCTTTATGATTGTTAGTAAACTTATCATAGGAAATGAAATGTGCAAGAGGATGTACCATTGAGGACTCTTGATTGGAGGTGGATTGCTCATGGTCAATGGATGGGGGGAGAGGGACTTCATAGTCATCGAGATGCTTGGGACGTGACCTGCTTCTTTTTTCTCTTTGTGGTTCAACGGTTTCGAAAGCTTCATGCAAGCCTTCTAGATTGACACTTTGATCATGGGTCGTACCAGCTTGGCCCATAGGATTGGGGTTGTGTTGTTCCTCGGTGGGATTAGTGGGCTCGGTTTGGGTGTGTTGATCAGTTGGGCTTGTGGGATTGGTTTCATCGGTGTTTTGCGGTTGTAAAGATGGCCCAGTTTCTGGGTCTAAAAGAGGCCCAGATGGATCTAGCTCAATATCCGGTTCCCTTTGTTGTTTCACAGGTTCACTATCCCACCATTTTTAGGGGTAAAAAGATTTCTTCTTCTTCAAGAGTGGCATTTTTAAAGGGAAAATGTTTTCAACAAATTTGACATCTCTTGAAATAATTATTTTGTTTTGTTTGACCGAAAAAATTTTATACCCTTTTGTGCCCGGTGGATACCCCACAAAAATACCCGGTTTGCCTCTTTCAACAAATTTGTCACCAAGTGTTTCAGTGCTCTTATAGTATGCTAGACAACCTAAAACTCGCGTATGTTCGTAATCGGGTTTTTGATTGTATAGAATCTCGTAATGAGTCTTGTTACCAATAACCTCCGATGGTAACCGGTTTATGATGTATGTGGCGGTAAGAATGCATTCGCCCCAAAACCTTGTTGGTAAGTTGGACTCGAATCTTAAGGCCCGAGCCATCTCCAAAAGGTGTCGATGTTTCCGTTCCACCACGCCATTTTGTTGAGGTGTGTGTGGACACGTTGTTTCTAAGACAATTCCTTCCTTTGCATAAAAGTTGAGCATGTGAGTGGATGTGAACTCTCCCCCATTGTCACATCAGATTCTTTTTATATTTTTTTTTTCAAATTGCACTTGTATCATCTTATGGAAAGAGATGAGACAAGTGCTTGCCTCGTACTTGTGTTTTAGCAAGAAGACCCACACAACTCTACTAAAATCGTCTACGATTGTCAAAAAATAGCTTGCTCGTGAAAGAGAAGGTGTGTGATACTTCCCCCATACATCACAATGTATTAGATCAAAGCAAGCATTGGTTTTAGTAGTGCTGATAGGAAACGGTAATCTTGCAAACTTAGCCTTAACACAAGAATCACAAAAAAACATTTGGTTCAAATGGGCGTTTTTAAGAAAATCAACATGAGTAAGTTTAGAATTCGAAGCATGACCCAATCTATTGTGCCATGTATCAACCGTGGTAGCCATCACCCTTCTTTGTTCTCCTGTCATCCCCATCTTGTATAGACCGTTCTCACAATCACCCACTCCAATCAACGTCCTTGTACTCAAATCCTGCATGATAAAAAATCTGGAAAAAAAGGTTATAGCACATTTAAGGTCCCGTGTCAGTTTACTAACAGATAGGAGATTGCATTTGAATTCGGGAACATGGAGAACATCCTTTATTTTCATGCCATTGGGTAATGTGAATTCTCCTCTTCCTCTTACGGCTATGGCATCACCGTTTGGTATGACAACCGGTGCTTCATAGTTTTTCTTTGTTTTATTCTCGAGCATAGAGTCGTTACAAGTAATGTTTTCGGTGGCACCCGAATCAACAATCCACTTACCTCCAACCCATTTACCTTCATGGTTGATGTTACCTGCCATGTTAACGACCGGCATTTCTTCCTCTTTAGCGGTACTCATTTTGTCACCAAAGTTTTTTTTTGGAGGGGGGGGGGGTGTTTTATGTAGGATCGTGTGTTTGCTCTGATACCATAACAGTTTTATTATGGTAAAAGAACTATTGAAAAATGATGATGAGAAAGCTACATACCACCTATCTATATATAGGCATACATAAGAAAAAGGAAATAAGACAAAATGGTCAAAACAAGCTAGGGAGAAGGCATGGGCAATGGACAAGGGAAAATGGGTCAAAGAGATGATTTGTAGGGATTGGGAGACCACATGTAAATTAGCACATTTCCATCTATTAAAATATGTAAGGTTCTTTAAAAAATATAAAGGGCGCCTAGGATACTACTTATATTTAATGATTGTTGGCTGTCCTAATTGGAGATATTAGGAAAAGAATAAAAGAGGGGGCGGCTAGGACCAGAGAAGACATAAAAAAAGGAATTAGAGTTAACTTTGGGCCATATGTTATCAGCCCAACTTTTACGTGAATTGCATGATATTTGGAGCCATTTATCAATTATTAAAAGGATTGTTATGAAAGGAATTAAAAAACCCTAATATACCTAATTCCCATATTTTTGAGGGCACCCATAATCGATTATATATTGGGAGGTGACCTACAAAAGACGGCTGGGAAGAAGAGTAAGACAGTGGACAGCTAGACGCAAGGCAGGAGCGCGGGACGATTTTAGAGGCTTATTTTATAAGGATCGAGGCTACGGAATCGAAGGATCGAGCGGGAAGCTTGGAGAGCAAGGAGCTACCGGGTTTTACTATTCGGTTTCTTTTATTTTCTTATCTTCTTGTTTTATTCTAATGAATTCTTGTTCTAAACATTTTTTGATTGTCTTTAAGATTATGTTTCTTGGCTAAACCTTTGTTACTTCCTAGACTTGGATGAATGATTGTTTAAAGTTTTGATTTATATTATGGATTTCTGAAAACTATGGATTATTTATGAATTGTAAACGACTTGTTCTATCGGTTAGATGTATATGCGTGCTTGATATTGTTTGAATATTGATTATTGCTTCGTATGATTCTTGGTGACGATCTTTATCACATAATAAAGTCGTGCTAGGTTTTAGATTTTGGTGAGTGTCTATATCACATAATAAATCTTTAATCTTTAGGGTTAAGTGGCCATCAAACCTTAGAAGTAATATTCGGTAATCTCATAAAATCAAGTGTTCTGCTAATCGTCAATAGCTGCAAGGTGCGAGGTTATTGCTAGGTCTAAGTCATTAAACTGAAAGGTAGGAGCTTCATTAGGAGTAAACCTATTGGCTAATGTCTAGCAAGTCTAATTGAGAAAACAAGTCTATCCTTGGTTTAGATCTCGACAGGGAGTGAGCCTCGTAGGATACTTTCATAAATCCATTAGGTGTCTTGCAAAAGAGTCTAATAACCGGTAATCTAAACAACCTCTAGGGTTTCATAGCGTGCTCTTGAGAAGGGTTAGGAGTCCTTTAGATTTCTCGAAAGGTGAGAATTTTACGATCCCGGTTCCATAGTAGACAACTTCCAAATATAATCTTAACTAAAAGTAATCAGGATTCCAGTATAGGTAGTGTTTCCACCGTCTGAGCAAAGCCCGAAGTAATTCGTTTAGTTAATTTAGTTAGTTAACTTATTTTAATTGAATTCTTAGGATTTTTAGAACTCCCCCTAAAACATAAAATTATTTAAGTGTCACGTCAGAGTCAGTCTAGATAAAGTCATTAGCGTAATTCGATAGAGTCTCGTGGTTCGATATCCGGACTTACATTAGCTATACTAGAGTCGATCGGTACACTTGCTGGTTAGTAGTTTAGTGTGTCTTAGTGAGTCTAGAATATTACTTAGAGTCTAGAATTAGGTTAATTTAGTTACTTTTATTAAACTATTTTTTAGCACATCACTTGTCACACCCCCAAAATCCACACGTGGAGTATCACCGCTTAGAGGCGTGACATGACCAGGATCAAGCCACCAATCATATTGAACATATAAGTAATAAGTAAAAGTAAATGTAATCCGTCACAATACAATTGGTGTTCAATCAAAAACATAGTATAGGTAGCGGAAGCATAGTATGAAAATCCAACACAAGTGTTAAGTTTAAAGAGTCATAAAGTTTTCCATCAAAACACCCACAATCCGTGCCCACAATGACCGCGCCTCCCGTGCAAGCTCCAAGAGTACCTATGGTCCTGCAAGGCATGTAACAGGAAGTCAACAACTAGTTGAGCGAGTTCACAGTAAGTAAGTTCGTTGTATAGCAATGCGTTATTAACTAAACCGTTTGTCTGTTCAGTTGATGGGGGCTTCCCATGTTGTATGTACTATTAGTGGGGGCTTCCCATGTTTGTATCTACTATTAGTGGGGGCTTCCCATGTTTGTATCTACTATTAGTGGGGGATTCCCATGTTTGTATCTACTAGACTAGTTGTACCATAAGTGTTCTTCTTGCCCGAGAACAGGATTGCGTACGAGGTTTACGTAGGCTTTACGTAAGTGCCCTTCTCAACCCGAGGACAGTGGTACGCGGGGGTTTACGTAGGTTTCACGTAAGTGTCCTTCTTAACCCGAAGACAGTAGTATGTATGAGTTTACGTAGGTTTTACGTAAGTGCCCTTCGTAACCTGAGGACAGTGGTAAGTACAAGTTTACGTAGGTTTTACGTAAGTGTCCTGCTTATCCTGAGGACGATGGTAGAAAGTCTAGTAGCAGTGTAAGTACAAGTAATTGTTCAATCCCATTATTCAAAACCCATTCCCTACCCCGGGAATCCCATGCCTTGGTAAGAGCGTGAACTCACCTTGGTTTGCTCGGTATGCTAAGTTATGTGTTCACAAGAAATCAGTCAAGTCCGAATATTCTTTATTGCTAGACACAAGAGACAAACTTCAAGGGAAAAGAAATCAGAATCTCAAATGGTAAGGTTGCCGTCGACTTCAAGGAATGGAAGAGGGTGTTTAGGGTTTGCCAGTTATCGAATTCGTGTGCACATATTAAACATATCCTATATTCAATCACTACTGGGCCGAAGCCCATGAGTTGTTTTCGATATTAAACAGTGGACAAAAACACTTAAAGTGTTTTCATCATGGGTGTTTTCGGATGGGGGTTCCATTTTAATAATCATTCACACCTAAACAACACATCACTAACAACACTTATACACACCACATATAACATAACAATCACAATACGGTATAACGTATTACAACGTGCACAGTTGTAAAACAAACAAGTCGTGTCAACAACAATCTAAACAATTAACGTGCAAAAGTGCGAAGATGGAATCTTGGAAACTCGAGTTGTCACATTATCCCTAACTTGAAAGAAATTTCGTCCCGAAATTTAGCATGCGGTTACTGAGGAAGCTAGTTAAGTTGCATGATTTTCCTGGTTTTCCTGGGGTGTCACATCCTCCCCCCGTTGATCTGGAATTTCGTCCCGAAATTCCGTAGCTTCAGCCTCAGTAGTGGTTGTACTGTTTGCGAATAGTTGGGGATACTTTTGTTTCATTTGATCTTCGCGTTCCCAGGTGAACTCTGGGCCACGACGGGAGTTCCAACGAACTCGAACGAGAGGAATTCTAGTACGCTTGAGGACCTTAACATCCTGGTCCGTGATTTCAACTTTGTGAGTCGATCCACGATCACCCAAATAGTATCGTTACCACGTTGAGATCTAGGCAGGCTAGTAACGAAATCCATGGAAATTTGCTCCCATTTCCATTGTGGTATCTCTGGTTGTTGGAGTAGGCCTGATGGTTTCTGATATTCTGATTTGACTCTCGCACAAGTCAAACACTTGCTAACGTAAGTTGCTATATGAGCTTTCATGCTAGGCCACCAATATGTAGTTCTCAAGTCGTGGTACATCTTATCCGAACCAGGATGTACTGAGTAGCGAGACTTATGAGCTTCATCCATTACAAGCTCGCGTAAGTTGCCATAGAGTGGGACCCAAATGCGTCCTGTTACATAGTAGGCGCCGTCTGCCTTTTATTCTAACCGTTGCCTTGAGCCGCGTAGGGCTTCAGCCTTGACGTTTTCTGGTTTCAATGCTTCTACCTGAGCATCTCGTATCTGTGCAGGAAGACTAGATTGAATAGTGAGTTGTAAAGCTCGTACGTGCTTAGGCGTAGTGTCCTTTCGACTGAGGGCGTCGGCCACCACATTGGCTTTACCCGGATGGTAATTTATAGCACATTCGTAATTGTTCAACAGTTCGACCCATCGACGTTGTCGCATGTTCAACTCTTTCTGCTTGAAGATATGTTCGAGACTCCTGTGATCGGTGTAGATGGTGCACTTGGTACCGTACAGGTAATGTCGCCATATCTTGAGCACAAAAACAACAGCTCCTAGCTCTAAATCATGTGTAGTGTAATTCCGTTCGTGAATCTTAAGTTGGCGCGAAGCATAAGCAATGACTTTATCCCGTTGCATCAACACACATCCAAGACCTTGGATGGATGCGTCGCAGTAGACTACAAAATCGTCCGTGCCTTCAGGCAATGAGAGGATAGGTGCGCTGCAGAGTCTATCCTTTAAGTGCTGAAAAGCTGTTTCCTGTGTATTACTCCAACGATAAGTAACACCTTTCTGTGTCAGTAGTGTAAGCGGCTGTGCAATCTTTGAGAAGTCTTTGATGAACCTTCTGTAGTAACCCGCCAAACCCAAGAATTGGCGTATTTCGGTTGGTGTGCGAGGTGCAAGCCAGTTCTTGATCGAATCTACCTTGGACGGATCAACATGAATCCCATCCTTGTTTACCACGTGGCCTAGGAAGTGGACTTCACGAAGCCAGAAGTCGCATTTTGAAAACCTGGCGTACAGTTGTTCCGTTCGAAGGAGTTCCAAAATAAGTCGTAAATGCTGCTCGTGTTCCTCCTGACTCTTCGAATAGATCAGGATATCATCAATGAAAACAATGACAAACTTGTCAAGATAAGGTTTGCACACCCTGTTCATAAGATCCATGAAACCGCAGGTGCGTTCGTTAGCCCGAATGGCATGACCAAAAAATCGTAATGGCCTTAGCGAGTTGTGAATGCTGTTTTGGAGACGTCCTCATCCCGGACTCTCAGTTGGTGATAGCCTGACCTCAGGTCAATCTTCGAGTAATAGCTCGACCCTTGCAACTGGTCGAATAAGTCGTCGATGCGTGGAATAGGATAGCGATTCTTCACGGTCACCTTGTTTAGTTCGCGGTAATCTATGCACATGCGGAAGGTACCGTCTTTCTTCTTCACAAATAATACTGGAGCTCCCCAGGGCGAAGAGCTAGGACGAATGAAACCCTTATCCAAGAGTTCTTGCAATTGCTTGGACAGTTCTTCCAGTTCGGTTGGAGCTAAGCGATAAGGTGCTCGAGCTATGGGTGCTGCTCCAGGAGCTAGCTCGAATTGAAATTCGACCTGGCGATGAGGCGGTAGCCCAGGTAAATCTTCAGGAAACACCTGAGGAAAATCGCGTACTACTGGGATATCCTTGATCTTCTTCTCTTTCGTTGATGCATCAGTAACGAGTGATAAGATAAAAGTGTGGCCCTTTCGTAAACACTTCTGAGCCTTCAGGAAGGAGATGATGCCAACCACAGCACCACTTTTGTCGTCTTGAATTTCGAGAGGTTCTTTGCCAGAATGGGGATTGCGAACAATCTTTTCTTTGCATAGGATCTCTGCTTGTTGTTGAGATAACCAATCCATACCAATGACGATGTCAAAACTACCCAAAGCTATGGGAATGAGATCGATAGAGAAAGTCTGACCAGCTAAGACGAGGTTACAACCCTTGACTATGTGACCACTGTGGTGTCTGTTGCATCTGTTGCATTTTGGGTGGTTTCCTCGATATCCACCCTGCCTTTGACTACTAGAAGACTGCTGACCAGGGCTCTGATAGTCATCAATCTTTCGCTGCTCTGCCTGGGACTGAACTGAAGTCGAACCCTTGCTGGAGGTTCCATCCCACTTTCGTTTGTTGTGTCACTGGGTGTAGCAGAAGTAGTAGTAGTAGTAGTAGTAGTAGTAGTAGCACCTATATGCTTAGGCAGTTTGTTCTGTTCCACTGCCTGGTCCGTGAGACGATGAGCAAGACGAGTAACATCCTAGATAGTAGCAAGGTTAGCAGCAGTCACATGGCTTTGAATCTCTGGTACTAAGCCTTTGAGGTACAGCTCAATGCGCTTGATGGGAGGATCCACCATAGTTGGACATAACACTGCCAGTTCGTTGGATCGTTTCGTGTACGCTTCTATCTCTGACCCCGTCATCTTCAGGTTAAAGAACTCCACTTCCAGCTTGTGGATGTCATCACGACTACAGTATTCACGTTTGATCAGTTCCTTAAAATCATTCCATGGGGTGGCATTAGTAGCCGCCAGCCCCAGCATCTAAACTTGCGCGTTCCACCAAGTTAGCGCAGTGCCTTCGAGAGTACCAGTGGCGTACTTCACCCTACGAGCCTCTGGGCATTCACACATTTCGAAGACCGATTCGAGCTTCTCGAACCAGTGGAGGAGTCCGACGACCCCCATTCAGTGCCACTGAAAGTACTAGAACGACAGTCCATGAAAGTTTGGAACGTGCACACAGGTGGCTGAGCGTGTTGACCTGTCGTGTGCGTAAGAGTAAACATACTTGAGCACGAGTGTTGGTTTACGAGTGTAGGATCTAAAGATCCTAGAGTAAGTGGTGATGGCAGGTTACACCTCCTGCCTGGGCAGCTGCGAGTGCTGCAGTAACTTGTTCAGTGATCGAAGCCGCCAACTGGGCTTGAGTTAGGTTAACGCGTCCACTCATGATCTTGATATCAAGGAGAACATGAGTGAGAGAGGTTCGTGAATAGTGCGATGACAGAAGAGAGTGAGCACACAAGTATTCTCAAGCAATAGGGGTTATGTCTGTCTAAGCATACCATGAGCAAAGTTCTATGTAATTCTAGCAAGTAGGCAATAAAACATATACCATATTACCTAGAATGTTGAGTCTTGCACGTGGAGCGAGGCGTCGTTGTGGATCGTTGAGCACTGTACAGGTTATAGTCTGGTTTTAACAAAAACTTTTTCCCTTATTAAAACCAAGTTCACTATAACCAATGGCTCTGATACCAATCTGTCACACCCCCAAAATCCACACGCGGAGTATCACCGCTTGGAGGCGTGACATGACCAGGATCAAGCCACCAATCATATTGAACATATAAGTAATAAGTAAAAGTAAATGTAATCCGTCACAATACAATTGGTGTTCAATCAAAACATAGTATAGGTAGCGGAAGCATAGTATGAAAATCCAACACAAGTGTTAAGTTTAAAGAGTCATAAAGTTTTCCATCAAAACACCCACAATCCGTGCCCACAACGACCGCGCCTCCCGTGCAAGCTCCAAGAGTACCTATGGTCCTGCAAGGCATGTAACAGGAAGTCAACAACTAGTTGAGCGAGTTCACAGTAAGTAAGTTCGTTGTATAGCAATGCGTTATTAACTAAACCGTTTGTCTGTTCAGTTGATGGGGGCTTCCCATGTTGTATGTACTATTAGTGGGGGCTTCCCATGTTGTATATACTATTAGTGGGGGCTTCCCATGTTGTATGTACTATTAGTGGGGGCTTCCCATGTTTGTATCTACTATTAGTGGGGGCTTCCCATGTTTGTATCTACTAGACTAGTTGTACCATAAGTGTTCTTCTTGACCCGAGAACAGGATTGCGTACGAGGTTTACGTAGGCTTTACGTAAGTGCGCTTCTCAACCCGAGGACAGTGGTACGCGGGGGTTTACGTAGGTTTTACGTAAGTGTCCTTCTTAACCCGAAGACAGTAGTATGTATGAGTTTACGTAGGTTTTACGTAAGTGCCCTTCGTAACCTGAGGACAGTGGTAAGTACAAGTTTACGTAGGTTTTACGTAAGTGTCCTGCTTATCCTGAGGACGATGGTAGAAAGTCTAGTAGCAGTGTAAGTATAAGTAATTGTTCAATCCCATTATTCAAAACCCATTCCCTACCCCGGGAATCCCATGCCTTGGTAAGAGCGTGAACTCACCTTGGTTTGCTCGGTATGCTAAGTTATGTGTTCACAAGCAATCAGTCAAGTCCGAATATTCTTTATTGCTAGACACATGAGACAAACTTCAAGGTAAAAGAAATCAGAATCTCAAATGGTAAGGCTGCCATCGACTTCAAGGAATGGAAGAGGGTGTTTAGGGTTTGCCAGTTATCGAATTCGTGTGCACATATTAAACAGATCCTATATTCAATCACTACTGGGCCGAAGCCCATGAGTTGTTTTCGATATTAAACAGTGGACGAAAACACTTAAAGTGTTTTCATCATGGGTGTTTTCGGATGGGGGTTCCATTTTAATAATCATTCACACCTAAACAGCACATCACTAACAACACTTATACACACCACATATAACATAACAATCACATTACGGTATAACGTATTACAACATGCACAGTTGTGAAACAAACAAGTCGTGTCAACAACAATCTAAACAATTAACGTGCAAAAGTGCGAAGATGGAATCTTGGAAACTCGAGTTGTCACATCACTAACTTATAACCTAGAGGTCTTGAGTTCGAATCTTGCAAGAGACATTCTTTTTAATACACCAGAATTATATTTAAACCCATCAGAATTCTAGTTAAACCCATCAGATTTCAAAGTATTCATCAGAAAGTGGTGTAATCCAAATGGTTAAGCCTTAGGACATAGAAACTTAGAGGTCTGGAGTTCAAACCTTGTTGATGACAATATTTATATAAGATTTTATAATCATTAACATCAGATTTCTTATTTAAATAATTAGATTTACAAGACAAATATAAAGGATTAAGTGGCTCATTGGTTAAAACCTTTTAATTACAACCTTTAAGTCACAAGTTCAAATCTTGCAACTAACATTGATTTTTAATTAACTTCTATTTTATTTAAACATTATTCTTTATTCTAAGCAAAACTAATTCATGATTACTTAAGACAAACTTGAGGTTTTAAACTAGACATGAATTCAACAAACAAATTGCATATATACTTTTTATGTATGGGCACAACCTTATAAAATATATGGACACGATGTAGGTTTATACGAATACGCTTGACAAGTTTATATATTTTAAGACAACAATCAAGAAACAAGGCACGGATCCTTAACCCTCTCCCTTCGTTATCTGTTTCGTTTACTATAAACCCTTATTTATAATATATGTATGTACATATATATATATATTTATCTTGAAAACTCCCATGTCTTTGATCATCGATTCAATTGACCGTTTGTTCATTTCTTACTCCGATTAAAATTATTATTCAGCTTGACAACATGCGATAAGTTTATGATTATATTGTGCTCATTATCGCATGTTCCGATGCTTATATATATCTGTTAATGTTATAATTATTTCTGATTATCTGAGATCTGCTACCCTAAGCTCTTCGGCTTCTCCCATGACGGAGTTATCAGTTCACGGCGTCCCTAGGTATAAATGTGGTACATAGCGACTAGGTGGCGTATGGATATATCCTAGGTATGTTTCTGGAGATGGATGTCGGGTAAGCCAACCCGCTCCATCTCATGTGACAGACTTTGTGGCTGTCACCTCTGTTTAGCTTTTGGGTACATCCTTATGATATGATTCAGTTCAGTTATATGTTATGTTTTGTCAGTGATATCATTTCAGTCGGTTATTTTTTTGCTATTTGAGCCTGTTATTCCGTACTGGGCATTTGGCTCATTCCGTATATTTCATTTCACTACAGGTTCACAGGTTACTTTGGGCGGGGTGAAGAGTGAAGAATAAACCCTAGGATGCTATTCGAAGATGTTTGTCACTTTTATAAAATAAATAGGTATTTTGGGCCTTAGGGCTATGAACCATATTTTGAAATGTAAGCCTAACTTTAATTAATGGAATTATTATTTCTGTTCTGATCCACTGTTATAGTGACATGTCAACCCATCCGGGTTGGGGTGTTACAGCTATGGTATCAAAGCAAAGGCTCTTTCCTGTAGAAAAATTAAACATTAGTAATTAGGCCTGTGAGGTTGGGGTAGACGTCTAGGATAAAAATTTTGGTAAATGTTCCCAGTTACACGTCACCGCTTTCATATTCTAACTCGTAGGAATGCCCACACGACTAACCGTCAGCCTAACGACACTGACTCAAATGAAACTCCACCTGACCCAAACATGGTTTCTGCTATCAACCAAGCATTTTCCGGACTACTTCCGAACCTCGTTGCTCAAACCGTAGAGGTTTTTATGCAACAAAATCAAGGACGCGCTAACCCTAATTCTGGAGTCGTCGTTGGTGAAAATACCACCAACAACACTTCTGAAGGCATCCATGTGTGGCTCCATCATTTCCAAAGGCAACACCCAAAATCTTTCAGCCACGCTTCTACTCCGATCGATGCACGAAACTGGATAGCTCATATAGAGAAGATCTTTGAAGTACTAGGAGTTGCAGATCAGTACAAGGTCAGGTTGGCCACCTTCAAGCTGGAAGACGATGCACAGACTTGGTGGGAAGGATACAAACAAGTCAAAGGAGGAGATGCTTACGTCGCCACTCTTTCGTGGGCTGAATTTCATACCATCTTTTATGAAAGGTATTTCTCGACTGCTGACAGAGAAGCTCACATCAGGGAGTATGCTGTTATCCGACAAGGGATCGACGAGCCTGCTTTGGAGTTTTTACCCGATTCTCAAGGTTGCCCAATATTGTGGGAGAAGCAGCAGGATCTGCCACAGCTCAAGCTGAGAAGTGTAAATGGGCAGTTAATGATCGAATTCGGAAAACGATCATGTTCATGAAGTTTAAGGACATCACTGAGGTGGCAGATGCAATTAAGACTTTCGAGTTCGAGAGAAAGGAATTCTTATCTCAGACTGGGGAAAATTAAAGAGAGACAAGGATGGAATTTCCAAACAGGTTAGGGGCTAGTCATCCACTGCTGCAAACCATCAGGACCGTAGAGTTCAAGCGAATCGAAACCCTGGAAATCAGACAAGTCTTTGGAAGCCAAGAACCCTCAATCAAACACTTGTCCAGAATCAGCCACAACCAAATGGAGGACTTAACAAGGCTCAATTGATGAACCAGAATCAGACCACGAGACCTTTATGCAATACTTGTGGCAAGAAACATCATGGTATATGTCGTAGGACTGCGGGAACATATTTCAGATGGGGCGAGACTGGACACATGATTAAAGACTGTACCAAGCCAGATACTAAGAGGATAACTGGAGGGAATGTAGCACCACCAAACACTAGGGGAAGAGTGTTTGCACTTTCTGCTACAGATTCTGCTAACACCTCAGGTACTGTGTCTGGAACCCTTCAGCTTGGTGATCGTAGTATCTATGTGTTATTCGATACGGGAGCGACACATTCCGTAGTTTCTAACTCGTTCACTAGATACCTTAAGATCGCACCGAAACCATTAGAACACGCTTTGTCTATTTCTACTCCTATGGAGAACTCTGTCCTAATCACTCATGTTTATAAAGATTGTCCTATCCGTATAGAATCTACTATGTACAACGCGGATCTTTTTCCGATGCATATGTGTGACTTTGATGTGATCCTTGGGATGGATTGCTTAACTTACCACCGTGTGTCTATAGATTGTTATTCTAAACATGTAATATTTGGCAGTCTTTGTCTTCCTGATCTTATTTTTAAGGGGGTTCAACCCCATAAACCTCTTAAGATTATTTATGTGCTCAAAGCTCATAAGTTAATCTTGCACGGTTGTCTTGGATTCTTAGCTTCGATTAAAGATACCTCTATTATTAGAAATGGCATCGATAGCCACCTGACCGGGACTACCACCTGACCGTGAAATAGAGTTCGCTATCGACTTGACCCCTGGTGCTGAACCTATCTCTAAAGCACCGTATCGTATGGCTCCATTGGAACTGAAGGAGTTAAAGGAGCAATGCAAGAATTGTTAGATTTGGGATTTATAAGGCCAAGTGTTTCACCTTGGGGAGCACTGGTCTTTTTCGTCAAGAAGAAGGACGGTAGTATGCGGTTGTATATCGCCTACCGGGAGCTAAATAAGATTAGCATTCGCAATCGGTATCCTCTTCCCCGCATTGATGACCTCTTTGACCAACTTCAGGGTGCTAAGTTCTTCTCAAAGATCGATCTAAGGTCTGGTTATCATCAACTGAAGATCACGGAAGAGGATGTTCCTAAGATTGCCTTTCGGACTCGCTATGGTCACTACGAGTTTTTGGTTATGCCTTTTGGGCTAACCAATGCACCTTCTGTCTTCATGGACTTGATGAATCGAGTATTCCATGATTTCTTGGACAAATTCGTCATAGTCTTTATCGACGACATCTTAGAGTATTCTAAGAGCCAAGAGGAACATGAAGGACATCTGCATGCAGTGCTGGGAACACTGCGACAGAAGAAGCTATACGCAAAGTTTTCGAAATGTGAGTTTTGGCTCAACCAAGTAGCATTCTTGGGCCATATTGTGTTGGCAGATGGAATCAAGATGGATCCCGCCAAGATTGAGGCTATTACGAACTGGCCTAGACCCACTTCTGCTACAGAAGTACGAAGTTTCTTGGGACTAGCCGGCTACTACCGAAGGTTTGTTAAAGGATTCTCCACCATTGCCTTACCCCTCACACAACTTTTGAGGAAGGGAGTTAAGTTCTCATGGAACGTGGAACGCGATAAGAGCTTTGAAGAATTAAAGAAACGCCTCGTATCTGCTCCGATACTCACTCTCCCTTCTGGATTAGGCGATTATCAGATCTATAGTGATGCTTCGAAGAAAGGCTTAGGTTGCATGTTAATGCAACATGGGAAGGCTATTGCTTATGCCTCACGTCAGTTGAAGCCCTATGAAGTCAATTACCCGACGCATGACTTGGAACTAGCTGCAGTTGTCTTTGCATTGAAGATATGGCGACACTATCTGTCTGGCGAGACTTGCGACATCTTCACTGACCACAAAAGCCTCAAGTATATATTTACTTAAAAGGAGTTAAATATGAGGCAAAGGAGGTGGTTGGAACTTTTGAAGGATTATGATGCTAATATTCAGTATCACCCTGGCAAGGCTAATGTCGTAGCTGATGCTTTGAGTCAGAAGAATTTCGGAACAGTATCTTACCTTCATATTCAACCTTGCATTATCTCAGACCTCGATAAGATGGATATCGGGATTCACATTGGCAAGTCAGATGGTTACCTTGCGAGAATGCACATAGAACTTGACCTCATATCACGGATTAAGGAAGCATAGAAACATGATGGAGAACTTTGGGCTGTTGTGCAAAAAATTGAGGTGGGTAAACAATTAGAATTCCGCATAGATGAACATGGTGTAATATGGTGTGGCAAAAGGCTATGTGTACCCAATGATTCTGCCCTCCGCGAGTCATTGTTAGCCGAGGCTCACAACTCACCATTTTCCATTCACCCTGGATCTACGAAGATGTATCGAGACTTACCTCAGAACTTTTGGTGGAATGGCATGAAGGAAGATATTGCCCGATATGTAAGTAGGTGTCTCACTTGCCAGCAAGTGAAAATCGAGCACTAACGAGCAAGTGGTTTGTTGCAGCCATTGGATATCCCCGTATGGAAATGGGATGAAATCTCGATGGATTTCATTACGAGTTTGCCAAGGACGTTCAAGAAGAATGATACCATATGGGTGGTTGTTGATAGATTATCCAAATCAGCTCACTTCCTAACGATTCAGGAAGGATTTTCGGTCAGCAAGTTGTCCGAAATTTTCCATCAGGAAATTATTCGACTCCACGGCACACCGTCTTCAATCGTTTCGGATAGAGATGTAACAACTCGTATCAAAAGTCATATTTAATTAATTAATTTAACTAATAGGAAACCCTAATTGAGAGACCCAAATGATTCTGCACAAACCCTAATTTTTTCAGAATTTTCAGAATCAGGATTAGGGCCCCTAAAACTCAGGGGGGGTAATACCCTAGTTGACGATTATCTAATTTGCGTGCGAAGGAAGTTGAAATAACGAAAACTGGCAACTCAGCAAGGCTAGTCCCAATCGTGGCAACCCTACACATAAAACAAAACCTTACGCGGGCCGCGTAAGGTTAAGCTTATTCCTCACGCGGGCCGCGACATACCTCAAATCTACCTATAAATAGAGCGTCTTGGAACTTGAATTCTGTCTTTTGAACGACGTAAATTCGAGTTACGTAGAACGAGTTATCGTCTGTTTATTCTTAAAAACACACACTGATCACGAAGTGCTGCCGCAATCAGGGTAATAACTCGATCGCTGATACGATTCAACGTCCGATCGATTATAGCTATCCAACGATTGTTTAAGTGCCGCTCAAATTGAGAGTATACTCTGATAATTCATCGTGATTTCGACTTGAATGTTTGAGTGCTGTTCAAATTCGGACTATGCTCTGTCATTCGTTGTGAATCCGAAGAATTGTTAAGTATTGCACTAATAACTCGTTGTGAGGGTTTAATCTCGTGAATTGTCGTAACTGCTGTATTAGTTACTAACCTGTTGTGTGTGCATTGTTATTTAAATTAGGTTAATCCAGGCTAATCAGTAGGCTTATATTCTGCTCGTTAAATCTACAATGTGAGTCATTCTTTTTTTTATCAAATCTGTTTACAAAAAGTATGTTTATTTTCAAGATTATAATTACAGTGATTAAGTATATGTAGTCACCAAATTACAGCCGGTATGTGGGGTATTGTGCACAATATTACTGTTTTTATCAATTTAGGTGGGCGAACCTAATTAATGATACTCGTTACTATTGGGTGAACGGACACAATAGTAATATGACCACAGTCACCGAAACGAGTCGATGACAAGTACTGTGGGTATTTGGTTGAAATAAACATTGTAATCTCTCTTAATACTGTAAATTATAACAAACGAGTCGTTTTAGTAAAATGAATGATTCACTCAGTATTTCCCTGCTGACAAAACCTTTTTCAAACATGTTTTAGGTGATCTGTTGTGAGCAAAGGAAAAGTGCCGTGTAGCACTACAAGTTTAGAAAAGTGGCTCAATGTAAATAAATAAAGAAACATGATTTGAAAAATAAAGATTTCCCGGAGAAATCACTATATTGTAAATTATGGGATTTATTCCTATATTATATATATAAACGAGCAGTTTTAAATATTAAACGATCCTGTTTTAAAAAGACTTCCGCTGTCACTTAAATAGATACCACGGGATTTCTGTCCCGCGGCTCCTGAAACGGGTCAAACCGGGTCGGGGGCCGTGACAGAAAAAGGTGGTATCAGAGACACTGATTTAAGCTTACTATTGATTTTAGCCTATTAAAATAATTGAAAAATATTTAGGAAAATTTAATTGCCATTCTGTGAAAATATGTTTTATTAACTGATTAATTGTTGAGTTACAGTATGGGTAAGAAAAAGATTTCTGCTATCTACCACAAATTAGATACTGCTTCCACAGAAAAAGGAACCTCTTCCTCTAAAAACGCAGCAGATTTAGAAGAAGGGATTTTTGTCCGTAAGGCAAATTATGAAAATCCTCTCTCCCAAGATAAAAGAAATTCGATTCTTAGGAAGGGACAAGAGAAAATAAAGAAACCACAAGTCAAGAAAGTGAGGTTTAATCCGGAAATCCAGGAATTTGGCAATAAGTCACCTTGGGAAGATACCTTAGATGAAAAATGGGCAAATCTCTATATGCTAGCTACAGTAGCAGAAAATGCAAACCTTTAAACTATCAATAAGCCTGGTTTAGTAGAAAATTAATCTCCAGTAAATAAATAAACTAGAATATGTTTAATTTCCTGTAGTCTTTTGTACAAGTTAATATGCAATAAACTTTAATGTTTATTTGTTAAACTTTGTTCCAAAGTTTTAACTTAGCATTTTTGTGCATTTTGCATATATGCTATCCAGCATGAATGAGATATCGGAAGCATTTCAGAATCTCAACCTCTACCCAGTACCAATTGAAGTCTCCCACGACTTTACTGGTTATATTGCTGATATAGAGGAACCACTGGAATTCCAAGCTCCACCGCTGGAAAAAGCAAAATCTAAAAAGAAAAGAAGATATGTAGGATGGAGGAAAGTGCGCAGGAGAAAGCCAGCTACTAGGAAACTTCCTAAAATAGAAAACCCTATAAACAAAGGAAAGGAAATCGAAATCGGAGAGAGTTCTAAGACTGCAGAGATGGAAATCAGGAAAGATTATAAACAAAAAGGAATAGAAATTGGAGAGAGCTCTAGACCATCTGAAGAAATCACATTCCAAGACGAAATCGACCGTCTACTGGCAAATTGTGATGTTATTAGCCCTATCCATAATAATCTATATCCTTACCTAGAAACCCAACTTCCTGTTAATCTGGAACCAGCTATTCCAGATCCACTAATCCATACTCGACCCTTAGGTCAAATGGAAGAATGGTGGACAAATGACTGGCAATTCGAAAATATCGTCAACAGTCCTTATTCTTTCCTTCCACAGTTTGATCCAGAACCTATCCCCAATCCTCCCATGAGCAACGAAAACTTAGCCGAACTCCGTCAGTACGGTGAAGAACTGATAAGTACAGGAAATAGGATTAGGGATATTGGAGAAAGGATTACCTGGAAGTACGACGAAAGGGAACGTCGCTACTAAACTGCCTGTTGACCAAAGAATAGTGGGGTTGGGAAAAATGCCTGTATAATAATAATAATATATAACTCTGTAAAATGGGAAATAAAACATTGTAAGATAAATAGTGTGTATGGATGCCTATATAAAGCAAAATAGAAGTCGAAACATCGACAATTTTGGATATATATCTGTGTTACCAGATTTTAAGTGCTTCTGTGTAATTGTTTTATTTATCATTTGATACTAATAGTTATATTTATAATAATTATCAGATGGAAAACGCTAATAATGAACCAGTTAATGAGGTTAATCAATCTGAGCAACAACCAGAGGATCAATATATGACTAGACAAGATATAGAAAATATCGTCGCTCAAGGAATAGCCAATGCTATTCCAGCATTTGTTGCTGCTGTTAAAAATCCAATAGAACCTCAACAGATCATTCCTAGTAAACGTACTCAGGAAGACAATTTTAGTCATAGTGTAAATGGAGGCGGTAATCATGATGATAATAATCCAGGACAGGCTCCACCTCCCAAGAAAATGAAAGCTGCAACGCCTGGTTGCACTTTCAAAGAATTTATTGCTTGCAAACCTGCTGAATTTGCAGGCAATGAAGGAGCAACTGCAGTACTGCGTTGGTTAGAGAAAACTGAAGCAGTAATTGCAATAAGTAAGTGTTCCGAAGAAGATCAGGTCATGTATGCATCAAACCTTTTTAAAGAAGGGGCGCTAGAATGGTGGAACACGGTGCTACAGGCTAAAGGAAGAAGGATGGCTTATGCCATGAACTGGGAAGAATTTAAAAATCTGGTAGACAGAAAATATTGTCCTGAATATGAAAAGGAACAAATGGCGAATAAGTTCCTAAATCATCGTATGGTAGGCGTGGAGTGTCGTAGTTATACTTCAACATTCTTTGAATATGCTAGAGTAGTACCAACACTGGCTTCGCCAGAACCGGTGCTCATTTCTCGCTATATTTGGGGACTGATTAGTGAAATCCGCAACATCGTTAAAGCTGCGAGCCCTCGTACGATTGACGATGCTGTGGAATTAGCTAATACCTTAACCGACGAACTGGTACGCACGCAAGATGAAAACAGAAAGAAGGAACTGGCTCAGAAGATTACCCAGGGATTTCGTACGGGTAATAATAATAACTTCAAGAGAAAAGGAACAGGGCAATCTTCAACTCCTCCGTTCTGCAGAAATTGCAAAAAGAAACATTTTGGAAGATGTGGTGTAACTTGCAATTTTTGTAAAATGGTAGGACATCGTGAAGAAAACTGCATGAAGAAATCCACAATCTGTTATAATTGTGGAGAAGTAGGACATTTCAAAACAGAATGTCCTAAATTAGCCAAACCAGCAGATAACAAAGCTAAACCAGCTGACGGAGCTACAAAGAAGAATGTCCGAGCCTTTCAGTTAACTACTCAAGAAGCAGAACTCATTCCAGATGTGATAGCTGGTACGTTCCTAGTTCACAACGTATATGCAAAAGTATTATTTGACTCTGGTGCAAACCAAAGTTTTATCAATACTTCATTTTGCCAAGCCCTTAAGTTACCCTTAATAACCCTTAGGCAAATTTTTACAGTCGAAACGGCAGACGGGAATTCTGTTAAAATAAATAAGGTTTTGCAAGAAGGAAAGATAGAACTGTTAGGCCATAAGTTTTTTGCAAACCTGTTACCTATGAAATTAGCCGAATTTGATGTTGTGTTAGGAATGGATTGGTTAGTAGCCAACCATGCTCGAATCTTTTGTGATAAAAACTCTATAGAAATTCAGGCACCTACTGGGGAAATAATCACAATTACAGGAGATAAACCACGTAAACCCATGAAGTTCATATCAGTAATGAAAGTTGCTAGTTATGAACGAAAGAAAGAAATAGTGTATATGATTTCAGCAATCATTAGCACTAAGGGTAAAGATATTAAGGAAATACCAGTAGTCTCAGAATATCCAGATGTATTTCCAGAAGAATTACCAGGATTACCACCAGATAGGGAAGTAGAATTTAGGATTCATCTAATTCCGGGTACTACACCAATAGCTAAGGCACCTTATCGATTAGCACCCACCGAAATGCTAGAATTGAAAAAGCAGTTAGAGGAATTATTAAGCAAAGGATTTATACAACCTAGTTCATCCCCTTGGGGAGCACCAGTGTTGTTTGTGAAAAAGAAAGATGGATCAATGAGAATGTGTATCGATTATAGAGAATTGAATAAGGTTACAATTAAGAATCGATACCCATTACCTAGGATTGATGATCTATTTGATCAACTTCAAGGAGCTAGATATTTTTCTAAAATTGATTTACGTTCCGGATATCATCAATTGAAGGTACAAGAAGAAGACATACCTAAAACTGCTTTCAGAACTAGGTATGGTCATTATGAGTTTACAGTCATGCCCTTTGGATTAACAAATGCACCTGCAGCATTTATGGACATGATGAATCGAATCTGTAAACCATACTTGGATAAATTTGTAATCGTATTCATCGACGATATACTTATTTATTCCAAAAGTCAAGACGAACATTGTCAGCACTTACATGCACTCTTAACTTTGTTAAGAAAAGAAAAGCTTTATGCCAAATTCTCAAAATGTGAATTTTGGTTACAAGAGGTGCAATTTTTAGGTCATATGGTGAATCACGAAGGAATTCACGTAGATCCTGCTAAAATAGAAGCAATTACTAATTGGAAGGTTCCGCAAACTGCAATGGAAATAAGAAGTTTTATAGGTTTAGCTGGATATTATAGACGGTTTATTAAGGATTTTTCCAAGATAGCTGTACCATTAACTAAGCTAACCTGTAAAGCCGTTAAGTTTGAATGGGGACCTAAACAAGAAGAAGCCTTTAGGATCTTGAAACAGAAATTAACCAATGCTCCAATCTTAGCCTTACCAGAAGGAACTGGAGATTTTGAGGTATATTGTGATGCTTCAAAATTAGGTTTTGGATGCGTGTTAATGCAACGCAAAAAGGTAATTGCATATGCCTCAAGACAATTGAAAAAGCATGAAGAAAATTATACGACTCATGATTTAGAATTAGGAGCCGTAATTTTTGCCCTTAAGATTTGGAGACATTATCTTTACGGAAGTAAATTTACTGTCTATACTGACCATAAAAGTCTAAGATATATATTTGCGCAAAAAGAGTTAAATATGAGGCAAAGGAGATGGATGGAAATCTTAAGTGACTACGACTGTGATATCCAATATCATGAAGGAAAGGCAAATGTAGTTGCAGATGCCTTAAGTCGTAAGTATCATGAGAACCAAAGACGGGTTCGTGCTCTCAGATTAAATCTACAATTAGATTTAATGGAACAAATAAAGAATGTTCAAGAAGTTGCAATTCAAGATGATACGGAAGGAATGAAGGGAAGAATAAAAGATTTAGAACAAGGAGCAGATGGAATTTGGAGATTCCACAAAAGTAGAATTTGGGTACCTAAGCAAGGAGACTTAAGACCTAAGATTTTAGAAGAAGCTCATAAATCTAGGTATACTATGCATCCAGGAAACAATAAAATGTACCAAGATTTAAGAAAAAACTTCTGGTGGATAGGAATGAAGAAGGATATAGCAAGATATGTTTCTAAGTGTCTTACTTGTTCACAAGTTAAGGCAGAACACCAGAAACCTTCAGGTCTACTACAACAATTAGAGATGCCTGTATGGAAGTGGGAACTTATAACAATGGATTTTGTTACTAAGTTACCCAAAACAAGAAAAGGTAATGATGCGATTTGGGTAATTCTGGATCGATTAACCAAATCAGCTCACTTTCTACCTATGAAAGAAACCTTTAGTATGGAAAGGTTAGCCAAGTTGTACGTAGACGAAGTGGTATCTTTACATGGAGTCCCACTCTCCATTGTATCAGATAGAGATAGTCGTTTCACTTCTCATTTCTGGAAAAGTTTTCAGCAAGCTATGGGAACTCGACTAAATCTGAGTACTGCATATCATCCTCAAACTGACGGGCAAAGTGAAAGAACGATTCAAACTCTAGAAGACATGCTCCGAGCATGTGTAATAGATTTTGGTGGAAATTGGGATGATCACTTACCATTAATTGAATTCTCCTATAACAATAGTTATCATTCAAGCATTGAAGCTGCCCCATTCGAGGCATTGTATGGAAGAAAATGCAGAACTCCAGTTTGTTGGGCAGAAATAGGAGATAGTCAATTATCAGGTCCTGAAATAGTACAAGAAACAACTGATAAGATTACTCAAATCAAGGAAAGACTGAAGACAGCTCGAGATCGCCAGAAAAGTTATGCAGATAATAGATGCAAGCCATTAGAATTCCAAATTGGAGACAAAGTAATGTTAAAAGTTTCTCCTTGGAAAGGAGTAGTCCGATTTGGTAAGAAAGGAAAGCTAAGTCCAAGATACGTAGGACCATTTCCAGTGATCCAACGTATAGGACCAGTTGCTTATCATTTACAACTACCAGAAGAATTAGCTGGAGTCCATGATGTATTTCATGTATCCAATCTGAAGAAATGTCTAGCAGACGAATCTTTGGTAGTACCTCTCCAAGATATAGAGGTAAACGAAAAGTTAAAATTTGTTGAGAAACCTCTTCAGATAGAAGATAGAAAAGTAAAGTTTCTCAAGCACAAACGACTAGTTTTAGTCAAAGTCAAATGGGATTCAAAGAGAGGAGCTGACTATACTTGGGAACTAGAATCAGAGATGAAGCGAAAATATCCCTATTTATTCCAGTAAATCTCGAGGACGAGATTTTTATTAAGGTGGGTAGAATGTAACAACTCGTATCAAAAGTCATATTTAATTAATTAATTTAACTAATAGGAAACCCTAATTGAGAGACCCAAATGATTCTACACAAACCCTAATTTTTTCAGAATTTTCAGAATCAGGATTAGGGCCCCTAAAACTCAGGGGGGTAATACCCTAGTTGACGATTATCTAATTTGCGTGCGAAGGAAGTTGAAATAACGAAAACTGGCAACTCAGCAAGGCTAGTCCCAATCGTGGCAACCCTACACATAAAACAAAACCTTACGCGGGCCGCGTAAGGTTAAGCTTATTCCTCACGCGGGCCGCGACATACCTCAAATCTACCTATAAATAGAGCGTCTTGGAACTTGAATTCTGTCTTTTGAACGACGTAAATTCGAGTTACGTAGAACGAGTTATCGTCTGTTTATTCTCAAAAACACACACTGATCACGAAGTGCTGCCGCAATCAGGGTAATAACTCGATCGCTGATACGATTCAACGTCCGATCGATTATAGCTATCCAACGATTGTTTAAGTGCCGCTCAAATTGAGAGTATACTCTGATAATTCATCGTGATTTCGACTTGAATGTTTGAGTGCTGTTCGAATTCGGACTATGCTCTGTCATTCGTTGTGAATCCGAAGAATTGTTAAGTATTGCACTAATAACTCGTTGTGAGGGTTTAATCTCGTGAATTATCGTAACTGCTGTATTAGTTACTAACCTGTTGTGTGTGCATTGTTATTTAAATTAGGTTAATCCAGGCTAATCAGTAGGCTTATATTCTGCTCGTTAAATCTACAATGTGAGTCATTCTTTTTTTTATCAAATCTGTTTACAAAAAGTATGTTTATTTTCAAGATTATAATTACAGTGATTAAGTATATGTAGTCACCAAATTACAGCCGGTATGTGGGGTATTGTGCACAATATTACTGTTTTTATCAATTTAGGTGGGCGAACCTAATTAATGATACTCGTTACTATTGGGTGAACGGACACAATAGTAATATGACCACAGTCACCGAAACGAGTCGATGACAAGTACTGTGGGTATTTGGTTGAAATAAACATTGTAATCTCTCTTAATACTGTAAATTATAACAAACGAGTCGTTTTAGTAAAATGAATGATTCACTCAGTATTTCCCTGCTGACAAAACCTTTTTCAAACATGTTTCATGTGATCTGTTGTGAGCAAAGGAAAAGTGCCGTGTAGCACTACAAGTTTAGAAAAGTGACTCAATGTAAATAAATAAAGAAACATGATTTGAAAAATAAAGATTTCCCGGAGAAATCACTATATTGTAAATTATAGGATTTATTCCTATATTATATATATAAACGAGCAGTTTTAAATATTAAACGATCCTGTTTTAAAAAGACTTCCGCTGTCACTTAAATAGATACCACGGGATTTCTGTCCCGCGGCTCCTGAAACGGGTCAAACCGGGTCGGGGGCCGTGACAAGAGATCCAAGATTTACTTCCCAATTTTGGAAAGGCTTCCAAGCAGCTTGGGGAACGCGATTAACGTTTAGTACCGCTTTCCACCCGCAGACAGATGGACAATCAGAACGCACGATCCAGACTTTGGAAGACATGCTCCGTGCTTGTGCACTTGAATGGACTGGAAATTGGGATGAATATTTGTGTCTTGTTGAGTTTTCCTACAACAATAGTTGGCAAGCAAGTATTGGTATGGCACCTTTTGAACTCTTGTATGATCGGAAATGTCGAGCACCTATATGCTGGGAAGAAGTTGGAGAAAAGATCATTGAAGGACCCGAGTTGGTCCAGATTACTAATGAGAAAGTCACCATCGCACGCGAGAAACTAAAAGAAGCTAAGAGTCGACAAAAGAGCTATGCAGATCAACATCGACGGGCACTCGAATTCAATGTTAGTGACCATGTATTTCTAAAAGTATCACTGTGTTGTGGTATCCGTAGATTTGGTATTAAGGGAAAGCTTAGCCCTTGTTTTATCGGTCCGTTCGAAATTCTAGAGAGAGTTGGAGAGATTTCGTATTTTTCAGCATTACCGCCTCAACTCTCGTATGTTCATAGTGTCTTTCATGTATCCTTGCTGAGAGGATACAATTATCACCCGCTCCACGTCATGTCACACCCTGACTTTTGCGGAAGCGTGATTATGTGTGACTTGCTTAATATCATTGCATTCAACCATAACAAACAACTATATGATAAAACTAAGATGTTCATCCATAGATAGTTTTAAAACATTACATCAACATTGTTCAAATCCCAACACAGACTTCAAATCCTTGTTACAAACCATTCAAATTGTTTAGAGTTCCATAAGGACTCGACAAAAGACACTAAGAAAGACTAGGTTTTGAACTATGTATCTTATCCAGGATAAGATACACAATCCAAACCCTTAGACACCAGATGACATCTTTTATTTCAACATCACTTGAAACTTCCAAACGCCCGCCAGATGCACATTTAGTTTCCTGAAATACATGTAGTTTGAAAACATCAACAAAGTTGAGCGAATTCATGTGTTTAGTATGTGTACATGAATAAACCTTTGTAATCATTGTAAGTATGTATGTTTTGTAAACCCGGTATGAAAGCAAACAAGGAGAACAGATCGATTAATGGTTTGCAAGGCCATTAATATGTGTGACGTGATGCAGGAAGGCTCAATCCTAGCAGATTTTGTACCGGGCCTCCGGCTGTAAGGCATAGTCACCTCATGGGCCAAATCCCAGTCCACATGGGTGAGCCTCGCTACACCCAAATAGATCTATCACTCATGTCCCTCGGTCCTACTACGAGGATTAATGGTCTTAAGCGTTGTTGATGTGCGAGAAGTGTGTTGTGGTTTTAATGTTTATTTTAAGCCCTTTTACACTTTTTTTAGCCAAGTTTTAAATTTATAAAACACGATATTTACTAACACTAAACACACATATGGGCAAGTGCACCCATCGTGAGCGTAGTATAGTGTTGGTAAGATACCGAGATCGTCCAAGGACACAAGAGCTTTTAGTACCGGTTTATCCTCAACGTCTAATCAAATCAAAAAGTTAGAAAAAGGTTTTAAACTAGAAAAATAAAAACTAACTAAAATGCTGAAAATAAAATAAAAGTAAAAACAGATAGACAAGATGAATCACTTGGCTCCGACTCGTGTATAGTGTAACCTTTGATTATTTCCGCACTTTTGCACTTTTTAAAAGATTATCTTAGTTATTGTAGTAGGCCCCTCTTTTGTAGGTGACGTTACCCTCAACCCAGTAGTTTGAGTCATCAAGGATACAATCCTAAAGGGTCGGATTATTGAAAGATAATTAATTAAGTTATTAATGCATATTATGGTAGGCCCCTCTTTTGAAGGTGACGTTACCCTAGGCTAAGTAGTCTGAGTCAGCAGGGATACAGTCCTAAGTAGCCGGGTTAAAGTATTAATAGTAGCTTACATATGAGGGGGTCAAAGAGTTTGGACCCCCGCCATCCAATACCGTTAAGTATTGAAGGAGGTCCTACTAAATTTGACCTAGGTCCTTGCAGGATCTATACACTGAACAAGGCAAGACTCTTACCAAACCGTTCCCTTAACCCCCGACCAGGTAGCCAACATACCTCCATATAGACCGTGGAGATATGAATGGTGAAAATCTTTTATTTTATATAGACAGTAAAATAATGCCGAGACACCACGGACAAACGATAAGGAAAAATCACCTTCAACATAAGAAACTAGTTATTAAAGTCATTAATACATAACCAAGTAAAAAATGCGAAAAGATTAAAAATAAAAAGTATTACACTAGACACTTTGTCTTCACCAAGTGATGTAAGAGACTTAGGCAAACATGGCCTTGATTGTCAAGAACTCTTACGATCAATCTTTGATCCTGAGATGACTCACACACTCTATGATGGACAATGGATGATGGTGGTGGATGATGGTGTTATGGTGGTGGTGGGTGGTGGGTGAAGTGTGAGGAGGTGGTGTGCCAAGGGATGGTTTGCACATGAGCCAAGCACTCCTATTTATAGGCTGAACAGAAGCTCGGGCATGGCCCCGTGTCCATCCTTCATCTCTTTCTTCATTAATTGCAGTTTGTCTGCATTAGTTGACCACGCCCCCGTGTCCACTGGGCACGCCCCCGTGTGCAGAAGCAAATCTGTACTATCGAGATTTCCCAGATTCTGCGAATCTTAGAGTTGACCAAGGCCCCGTTTCCATTGAGCACGACCCCGTGGTGGGCGATAGAAGCTTCTACAGCTTTGTCTTTTCTGCTGGCACTTGGGCACGCCCCCGTGTTCACTGAGCACGGGGCGTGTTCAGCCTTCTGTTTTCTTGTTTTGCTTGGGAAGATGCTGTCGTGGGGTTGGGCATGTCACGTTTGTTCCTTTTCTTGTATTTATATTAGATTTAGCTGTCTTTTTGCTTCTTTTGTTAATTTGAGATCATTTAATCCTGAAAATACAAAAGGAAGACAAAAGCACACTTTTTCCAACATTAGTACTAAAAAAGGGTTAGTTTTATGCCACAATTGATGTAATTTATATGTTGCATTTTGCACAGATCAAATACCCCCACACTTGAATTTTTGCTTGTCCTCAAGCAAAACTCTTTATAATGTGGCTTTACACTCCCAAATGGAATGGGTAGAAGAGAAGGTTTTTGGGCCTGTCATAGAGTGTCGGGATTTCCAAGATTCTTTATTAAGTTTTATTTTTTTTATTTATTTACAATCCTATTCGTCATGATTTATTTAAAACTTTTCATAAGATAAATTACTTATTAGGGCATAACATGCCTCTTTAAAATTCCATTTATATACAAGTTCACATACCTCATGGGGATCACTCAACACTCGGCCGAAAATGTATTTTAGTGAATCACTCAAGAGCGGCATGGAACTTACTCCTACCATAAGCTTGCCAAGCAATCAATCCTCCTCCTTTTTAACTATATACCTTTGTAAATATCAAGAGGACTTTTGGGTGAAGGGTTAGGCTTGGGTTAAAGGTAGGTGGTTGGGTTAGTGGTTAGTGAAAGGGCAAAAAGCGTAACAAGCGTCGGTTTTCGTAAGACTTTTTATTTTTGCAACTTTTATTTTGATGAAGCTTTTATTCAAACAAAGTTATTTTTGATAAACTTGTTTGTTTATTTCTCTTTTGCTTCATCATCATTTTTTTTTGAAAAGTCATACGAAAAACCGAGCTTGTTACTAAAACAAAAGGTTAAAAATAAAAAGGGTTTTGGTGGGTGAAAGGGTGTTTGGTTTGGGTTATGAAATGAAAAGGTTTAGGCTCAAAGGGGCTAACTAGGGGGATTTTGGGTAGGTGGTAAAAAAAAGAAAAATAATGGTGTAGAAATAAAAAGGGTTAGTCCTAATGCCTCCATCATTTACTTACTCGGGTTTAAGTTGGTAAGGACCAGGAATGTATCGTCGTGGCAAGTTCTAGAGTCATAAGAACCAAGCGGCTATTCACACAAGAAACGAAAAATGAGCATTTAGTTTAAAGATATATATTTGTATGCTCAATAAAGGCTCAAAACTCACTTTTGTGGGAATGGGTTTTTTTATGTGATCAAGTATATATAATCAAATTTTAACTAAGCTTGTCATGCCGTTTCATAATTTTCTTATGTTGGTTCTTTTTATCACGACGCTATCGGTTGTAAATTTATAAAAATATAACCTTTTTAGAACTTGAAATTCCCAAGTTAAACCTAGACAAGTAAAAAAAAAAATTTTGAAAAAAATTTGGGGTGATTAGCAGTTCCAATAGAGTTTTGTGTAAGGCTTATAGTTAGGACTTGCAAGATTCAAGGTTTTAGCATCCCCCCACACTTAAATTACACATTGTCTTCAATGTGTCCCACAAATAAATTTTTAGGTTGATTGAATGTGTAAAAGGGTGTGAAAAAGCAAAAATTTGTGTTACTGGGCGTCTGGACACGACCCCGTGGTGTCCGGGCACGGCCCCGTGTTCAGTAGCCAGTAACAAAATTGAAAAAAAAGAAACAGAAGCCTGGACACGGGGGCGTGTTGGGTGAACACGGCCCGTGTCCAGTTTACCTGAACTGGGCATTTTCTGCAGACTGTGCAGCACGGGGCCGTGTTGGGCGGACACGGCCCGTGCTAAACTTGCTGTAATGAAGAAAATTTTGTCGGATGGCCCTGTTTTCCTGCATGGGGTGCTGGTTCAAGTTTCCCTTGTTTCCTTTGCCATCCCGAGTGTGTGTTATTCCTGAAAATTAGAACTAACTAGAAAACATAAAAATTAATCTAAACTAAGGATAGTTCCGCGGAATGCCTCCGTGGTGCGCCACGTTTATAAGGGTCCTTGGCTAGACCCAAAGCCTGGTCATATGTCACCCAAGTGGGATGTTTTGCATCCCAAGCTACACCATCGGAGAGCGTCATCTAAGCTTGAGTCTATGACCTTCATGTAGTTGACCGGGTCTTCGTCTTCTACTCTCTTTCCAACTCCAAACTTCACTTCCTCGTCCCCAAACTTCAATGTTAGTGTTCCGTCATTCATATCTACCACTGCTTGGGCGGTGGCTAGAAATGGCCTCCCAAGGACTAGAGGGACATCGGCGTCTTCTTCCATGTCTAGTATGACAAAGTCGGCCGGGAAGACGAAATTGTCGACTTTGACCAATAGATTTTCAGCGACACCTTGTGGAAATTTGACGGATCTATCGGCAAGTTGTATGCTCATCTTTGTAGGGCTTGTTTTTCCTAGGCCGAGTCGTTTGAACATTGATGCGGGCATGAGGTTGATGCTAGCCCCAAGATCGGCTAGTGCATTGCGAATGGGGGATTCCCCAATCGAGCAAGGAATCATGAAGCTTCCGGGATCAATCTTCTTTTGTGGGAGTTTGTTGAGTACTAAAGCGGAGCATTCTTCGCCTAAGTTAACTAATTGCAATGATTCAATTTTCCTTTTGTGAGTGAGGAAGTCCCTCATAAATTTTGAATACTTAGGCATTTGGGTTAGGACTTCGATAAAAGGAATATTAACATGCAATTGTTTTAGTAAATTTTCGAACTTTGCGAATTGCTCATCGGTCTTTTGACGAATTAACCGACCGGAGTATGGGACCGGAGGAGTCTTAGTGGGCTCTTGAGTTAGTGGAGAAGCCTTTTCTGGTTGGGGCGCGGGTGGAGTCGTGGTTTGGCTGGATTGGCTTCTTTCAGCTGGCGGTAATGGAGCCTCCTGGGGACCCATGGTTCGGTTTCTTAATGTGATGAGATGTACTTGCGCTTTTGGGTTGGTTTCGGTATTGCTTGGTAACGCGCCTTGTGGTCTCTCGGAGAAATTTTGAGCTACTTGATTTAATTGTTTTTCAATGTTTTGAATGCTAGCTTGTTGATTTCTAAAATTCGATTCCAATTGCTGAAATCGATCCGAGTTTTTCTTTTCGGTTTCGGAGATGAGGTGAGATACAGTATCTTCAAGCCTTTCTCGTCCACCTTGTTGTTGAGAAAAGTTTTGTGGTTTTGAAAGTTAGTTCGTTGGTTTTGTTGGCTACTACTATTGTCGGGATCTCTCCAACCAAGGTTAGGGTGGTTACGCCATCCTTGGTTATAGGTACCCGTTGGGGGACCCGACGACCTAGGTCTATTATCAATATAGTTTACCGTTTCTGTTTGATCATCTACTTCTTTCATACAACTCCAATTTTCATGTGGTCCACCACACCCCTCACAAGCCATAACTGAGGCCGTTTTGCCATTTCTAATTTTTTGATTTTTGAAGAAAGGGTCTCGATTTGTGCTTGTAAAGAAGTGCTTTCATCAACCTTATGGGCGCCCGGGGCAATAGATTTATTGCCTTGAGGAGTGTGCCACTGAAAATTGGTTTGAGCAATTTCCTCAATTTGATTATATATTTCATTTGGGCGACGATTACCTAGAAGTCCCCCGGAGCTAGAATCAAGTGTTTGTCTCGTGTGTGGCAACAACCCATTGTAGACAGTGGATACTTGTTGCCATACCGCGAGACCGTGATGATGACACTTTCTTAGTAGCTCCTTGAACCTTTCCCAAGTTTCATATAAGGATTCCCCATCCTCTTGTGAATATGTATTAATTTCAGTCATTAAATTAGCCGTTTTAGCAGGAGGGAAATACTTATATAGAAACTTTTGGGCTAGTTCATCCCAGGTGTTTACCGAACCAACTGGGAGGGTGTTAAGCCAAGCCTTAGCTCGGTCTTTTAGTGAAAATGGAAACATTCGAAGGCGGATGGCGTCATTTGATGCTCCATTGATCCGAAAGGTATCACATATTTCTAAGAAATTAGTGATATGTAGATGGGGATCCTCGTCCGCAAGCCCATGAAAGGTTACGGAGTTTTGAAGCATTTGTATCAAATGCGGTCGAAGTTCGAAGTTATTGGCTTCGACATTCGGTGCATTAATAGCGGCGCCGAGATTGCCTACAGTGGGCCGTAAGTAATCCATGAGGGTACGTTGGTCCGCCATTGGAAGTGGGTCCCTCGAAACTTTCTCTTGGTTTTTAGCTTTAAGTCTTTTTCTAAGAAAGCGTTCGGGTTCTTCTAGAGGTTCTTTTATGTCTCTACTAGAACTGGAGCTCATGCACTTCGTAGGAAGTTCAAATATGGCGCCTGG